>PVJS01026302.1:0-27114 GCA_004027185.1 Glis glis | reverse complement strand
GAGAGAGAGAGAGAGAGAGAGAGAGAGAGAGAGAGAGACGGGGAGAGAGAAAGAGAGAGAGAGAGCTGAGGCTGGCCGAGAACCCGGATCCTCTGGTCTCCGCCTCCCAAAGTACTGGGATTACAAGTGTGCGCCACCACGCCCGGCTCAATAGGGTTTTTAAATTAGTTTTATTTAATAAATATTAATTAAAATGTTTACTGCTGCTATTTTGAAGATTTCTTTAAAAGGTTTTTATAATCTTAGTACATGGTGGTACATGTGTCAGAGTTTAGAAATTTTGAGTTGAAATATTATGGCTACATGGAAAATGGGAGGATTATAAGCTATAACCTTAAACTTCTTTTTTTCAGTGCTGGGGATTGAACACAGCGCCTAGGGCATGGTAGACAAATGTTCTACCACTGAGCTGCAGGCCCAGCCCTCAACTTCAAACACTTTTGATCTATTAACATTATTTTTCTCCCAAAATATAAACACATTATTTTTTCTTCCATGCACAGAAACAGGGGAATCCATTCTGCCAAAAATGAAGCCCAGCCAGGCATGGTGGCACACGCCTGTAATCCTAGTACTTGGGAGGCTGAGACAGAAGGATCACAGGTTCGAGGACAGCCTCAGCAAGTACTGAGATTCTCTAACCTTGCGAGACCCTGTTTCAAAATAAAAATAAAATGGGGTTGGGGGTGTAGCTCGGAGGTAGAATGCCCCTGGGTTCAAGCCCCAGTACCACAAAAAAGAAAAAAGAAAAAAATGAAGCCCAGTTTCTGGATAGCTATCTTCAGGGTTGAGGTTCTGAGTCAGTTTTTCAGCACATGCTGGGGCAAGGCTGGTTCATGAGCATGTAGACTCCTACAATAACACAGCAACCTGTGCTTCAAAGGACCTCATGCTGCTGGCATGGTGGCATGGGGCTATGATCACAGCTACTATGGAGGCTGAGGCAGGAGGATTGCAAATTTGAGGCCAGCTTGAGCAATTTAGCAAGATCCTGTATAAGGCCGGGCGTGGTGGCGCATGCTTGTAATCCCGGTACTTGGGAGGCGGAGACAGGAGGATCCGGGTTCGCGGCCAGCCTTAGCTACTTAGTGAGGCCCTCCGCAACTTCGTGAGACCCGGTTTCAAAATAAAGTATAAAAAATACGGCCGGGGGTGTAGCTCGAAGGTAGAACGCCCCTGGGTTCAATCCCTGGTACCGCAAAAGAAAAAAAAAAAAAGATCCCGTATAAAATGAAAAGGACTGCAATGTAACTCAGTGGTATAGCATCCCTGGGTTCAATCCCAGTACCACCAAAGAAAGAAAGGAGTCAGGTGTGGTGGCACACACCTGTAATCTTACATACCTGTAATCATGGGTTCTAAGCCCACAGTAACTTAATGAGATCTTATTTCAAAATTTAAAAAATGAGAAACTGGGCGTGGTGGTGCACACCTGTAATCCCAGTACTCAGGAGGCTGAGACATCAGAATCACAGGTTTGAGGCCAGCTTGAGCAATTTAGTGAGACTCTCAGTAACCAAGGGAAGCCCTGTTTCAGAACAAAAAAGTAAAAAAGGGCTGGGGGTGTAGCTTGGAGGTAGAATGCCTCTGGGTTCAATCCCCAGTACCACACACACACACACACACACACACACACAGAGGAAGAAATACTTATGCCAGATGATTTCATTGTGTACATTACACTCCTTCTAATACAATGTTAGAGATCAAGGTTTGGTTAGGGTTTTGGTCTTGGGGAATAAACCCAGGGGCATTGGACCTCTGAGCTACATCCCCAGCCCTTTCAATTTTCTATTTTTAAACAGGGTCGAGGCCAGCCTCAGCAACTTATCTAGACCCTGTTTCAAAATAAAAAAATTTTGCCAGGTATGATAGTGCATACCTGTAATCCCAGTATTTGGGAGGCTGAGGCAGGAGGATTGCAGGTTCGTGGCCAGCCCCAGCAACCTCATGAGACCTTCTGCAACTTAGTGAGACCCTGTTTCCAAATAAAAAATAAAATAGGGCTGGGGGTGTAGCTCAGAGGTAGAATGCCTCTGGGTTAAATCTCCAGTACCATACTAAATAAATAATTAAATAAAATAAAAAATTTTTAAAAAGGGCTGGAGGTGTAACTTGGAGACAGAATGCCCCTGGGTTCAATCCCCAGTACCAAAAAAGAAAAAAAAAATTCAGTTAAGTGTATCTTCCTGTCAAAATACCCTGTTAGGAATATGGAGCTCCAAGTGGGAAAGATGATAAACTGTCAGCTTTGATGCGCACTACCTAACAGGAGTCTGCAGAAATGTTAAAGTAAACCATTCCATTTTTAGTCTAAATAAGTTATTACTTTGAATAAATAGAGAGATCATATAGAAATCCTTACCCTTTTCGGTAAGTATAAACCAAAACAAGCCAGGCGTGGTGGCACATGCCTGTAATCCCAGTACTTGGGAGGCTGTAACAGGAGCATCACAGGTTGGAGGCCAGTCTCAGCAACTTAGTGAGACCATTTTTTCAAACTAAAAAATAAAATAGGGCTGGGGGTGTAGCTCAGACGTAGATCACCATGGGTTCAAGCCCCAGTACTGCAAAACAAAACAAAACAAAACAAAAATGACATACAGAAAAACTGCTAAACTGATAAAAAGGTAGCAATGATGAAACGAACAAAAGTTAACTGGTTTATTTACTGGAAAAAAGTATGCATTACATGAAATTCAGTTGGTAACATGAACCAAGATAGAAGAATCGGCACACTGACTTCTGGTTATTTTCTTAGCACTGGAGCGTCTTTCTCAACCATTGAGTGCATGACCAGGTGACACAAGCACACGACAGATCGCATGGCTTCTCCCATGAGACATACACTTAGGATTGTCCACAATTAAGAAGTCAAAAGGACAAGCGAGAATAAATCCATAAGATTTTTCTGAATTATAATGAACACATGTGTCTGAGAACATTTCCTTTGAAATTTGGATTTTTAAAAATAATTGGCAACACAAAAAGTTTCTGAGATCAGCGTTTTAGTCATATTTTCATATGGTATTATTATTAGGTGGAACACTTCACATCAGTTAACCCCAAAGGCATAATAACAAAACTGCGATCGAGTGTAGGAGTAGCTGAATCGTTACAACAATAATCATACCGCGTACAAATCAGGGCTGGCCGCTCATGACACAAATGTTAATGCTGGCAAGAAATACAAGATCTGAATCATGTTTGGTTCATTGCATATGCATAATCATGCAAATAAAAAAACGAGTCATAAAAATGTCAGAAAAGATGTTCAAAGAATTAATTGACGCTAACAGTCAAACCGCTGAGCTTCAAATTTAATTTAAATTCTGTGGCAATAATGTCGAAATGATGTATCTCCTCTAAGATTTTCCCCACCATCCTATCGATGACCCCAATGATTCATTCTGTTATCTCCATGATCACCGAATAGGCAGTTTTCAACAAGGCGATGGCATCTCATTTTACTTTCTAGGTCTCTGATCTTTGTTTCGAAATGGATTTTTAGAAAGAAAAGCATACATTTCACACTAAAAAGCATCAGCTTCACTTCTTAGTGCTTTCATTAGAGAATTGTAATGGTCAAAGAGTAATTCTGAAAGGAAGAAAGTTAAAGTAAAAATGAATTCTCAACAAGTATTGTACAGCAAATTAACTCCAATCTCAGAGATTATCTGGCTCAGCAGTTTACCCAGGCTTTGGTTTAAATAGGGCAAATTTTCAATAACTCCAGAGGAAAGAGAGAAACGTATGTTGAGGATTAGAGCCATGCATTTCAATATGGAAAGGAGACCAGGTAGAGACAGTGATCTCCTTACATTCCTAATAGATCGCAAGAGAAATAAGATTTCTATAGCATTTGCATCATGGATATGGGACAGCTTACATGGTGTGAATATCTCATGCAAACATCTTCTACTGTATGCTTTCATGTACTCTTGCCTTACACAAAAGGTAGGTAGTTGCTCCTCCTCTTCTTAAATAGTATACCATTTCTAGAATATCCTCAATTGGGAAACATATCTTAATACTAAATATATCTTTCAATTATACTTTGAGTAACAGGGTAAAAGAGACCTCTAGATGAAATCTTTCAGGCATTAACAGAATCAAGTATTTAGGTTGGCATTTAAATAAAGATGATTTTAATTTCAGGCACAACTCACCTGGAGGCATTATTACAGACAATGGTAAGGTCACTCCGGCTAGCTTGGTCTTGTATGTAAACAGAAATTGATTTCAAGGTAAAAATCTATTTGTCAGTACCAGTATTGATCATGCTATCTATCGTAACTCCAGTTCAACAGCTTTCTGGAAAATTATGTTCTCTTTATTTGCAAACTGTAATTACAAATGTTGCAATCTTAAATACAAGGATTATTTTAAACCACTCTGGTTTATAGGCAAACAAAACAACTGGAGAGTAAACTTTTTAAAATTGTGAATTGACCCTAAGAGCTTCATTCACATCTGGGTGTATCTATACTATCAATGCATCCATGGCATCCTGGGTTGAACCAGTACGGGAAATCCATCGGCTTTCCCGGATGGTTCTTTCTGAGAGACACCTTCTATCTTTTGGCTGATTGATTATGACAATAATATTTGACATTCTTATCCCAGTAGATATTGTATTTCAAGTCTTCATTTTCATGTTTTGTCATCTCTAGCTGGCACTGGAGAGGATTTTATCTACTACCATGTATGAGACATTCCCTAACTCTTAGCTAGTTTATTGGATCAATGTTTCATGCTTGTTTGAAATAGCAAGACCTATCGGTATAAGAATGTTTCCACAGAATGAGAAAAACAAATGTTAACGATTGCAGGTCCTTTTAAGTAAAGATAAAATCGAAGAGGAATCTATCCCCAAGAGATTGCACACCTTATATATTTTTTTTTCTTTCTTTTTTGCAGTGCTGGGGATCAAACCCAGGGCTATGTTCATGCTAGGCTAGTGCTCTACCACTGAGCTACATCCCCAGCCCTTATACCTTCTATTTTTGAAGTATTCCTGAGGATATGTGTGTTACCCTATGACAACTGAGGCTTTTTATAGTAAAATTGCTACATTTTGGACAACTTGAAGGATGTTATGAAATATAACTGGAAGAAAAAATAATACCAACAGCTTCTTAAACCAAATAACTTGGAAAAAATTATGATTGCTAGCCTATTTCAAAGGATAAACTATTTTTATGACTAACAGTAAAACTTCAATGTATTTTGAAATTTAAAGAATCAGAATTATGGCCTCCCAGCATAGTAATACATTATCATAAGACATCTTGCCACTCATAATATTCAATAAAAAACCCCATATTTTCCTTATGATTATCAATTCCAATGATTAATTTTCCAGTGTAAAAATCTCTTTCCTAGAATTAATATAAATGCTTCACACTGAAGATTTTCTTATTCTAGTCTCAGTGATATGTGCAGTGGGTATCTATCATTTGTTAAATTCTCTCTTCATGAAAATCACTACTACACCTCTGCTTCCTTAGGCCAAATAAAGAATGATAACTAAGTCTTTTCTTTTCTTTTTTTTTTTTTTTGGTACTGGGGATGGAACCCAGGGGCATTTTACCTCTGAGCTACACCCCCAGCCCTATTTTTTATTCTTTATTTTGAAACAGGGTCTCGCTAAGTTGCGGAGGGCCTCACTAAGTAGCTGAGGCTGGCCGCGAACCCGGATCCTCCGGTCTCAGCCTCCCAAGTACTGGGATTACAAGTGTGTGCCACCACACCCGGCATAACTAAGTCTTTTCTTAATTGTTTAATAACATTCCGTTTTCTCAAAACTCTCCAAATTCTTTTTTTTTTATTTTGGAATCCAGAACTGAATATGTGAAAGGGATTTGCTAAAATGTAAGATAATTGGAAAGATTTATCCAAGGATTTTTATGCCCCAAGCACTTTAGGTCAAAGGCAATTTATTGCTCCTTTTAATATTACTATAATTTTTTAATTTAAAAAATCCTCAGTAGGAAAACATTTCTGCATACTAACTATTCTTTTCAGCATTGTCATTGTGCTTCCTTTAAAAATAAGAACTACATAGGCCAGGCGCAGTAGCACCCAGGAGGCTGAAGCAGGAGAATCATTTCACTCCAGTAGTTGGAGACCACAGACTGGGCAACGTAATCAGACTCTATCTCAAAAAAACCCCAATCCCCCAAAACCCTACTTGGTTATTTTGCTAACTACTTTTTTTTTGTACTGGGGATTAAAGCCAGGGTCATTCTACCTCTCAGTTACAAGCCCAGCCTTTTATTTATTTATTTATTTGTTTATTTATTTGTGGTACAGGGGATTGAACCCAGGGGCATTCTACCTCCGAGCTACACCCCCAGCCTGATTTTGTTTTTATTTTGAAAGAGGGTCTTGCTAGGTTGTTAAGAGTCTCACTACTTGCTGAGGCTGTTCTCGAACCTGCGATCCTCCTGTCTCAGCCTCCCAAGTACTGGGATTTACAGGCATGCGCCACCATGGTCAGCTAGCCCAGCCTTTAAAAAAAAAAAAAGAAACAGGGTCTTGCTAAATTGCTGAGGCTGGCTTTGAACCTGTGATCCTCCTGTCTCAGCCTCCAAAGTACAGGGATTATAGGCGTGCTCCACCACAAGCATCTGGCTTGCTAACCACTCTCGCTAGATACCTTTCATCTTTGCTCACCATGTTTGCCATAATTAGCTGGTATTTTTAGTGTATTTTTGCAGCCTTTCTTTCCTCCCCAAATGTGTCTCCACTTAATCTTACCGAGATTCATCCTTTTTGGTTTTTACTAGTTATTCACTTCTTCAATTTCTTTTTGTATCCTTACATTGTCTTTACAGGTACTGATCCATATGAACACTACATATATTTATTCATTTAAACTGTCTGTAAATAAATATAAATATGGCTCAATTTAAAGTATGCTAAATGAGGCCACAGTGTAAATACATGGTATTCTCTCTTCCTGCCTAGGGACTACCACCCAAAATGAGAAATTTATTTTCAAGTTTCTATATCTTTTTACAAAGTTCCACTAAAATTAATATATATACATATATATTTTTTGGCGGTACCAGGGATTGAACCCAGGGGCATTTTACCTCCAGGCTACACCCCAGCCCTATTTTTTATTCCTTATTTTGAAACAGGGTCTCACTAAGTTGCAGAGGGCCTCACTAAGTAGCTGAGGCTGGCCACGAACCTAGATCTTCTGGTCTCAGCCTCCCAAGTACTGGGATTACAAGCGTGCGCCACCACGCCCGGCTAATATTTTATAGAATTAATATTTTATAGAATTAATTTTTTTTGGTACTGGAGGTTGAACTGAGGGCATTCTACCTCCAAGCTACACACACCCACAGCCCTTTTTATTTTCAAACAGGGTCTCACTAAGTTGCTGAGGATTTCGCTAAATTGCTGAGGCTGGCCTGAAACCTGTGATCCTCCTGTCTCAGTCTCCCAAGTGTTGGGATTACAGGAGCGTACCACCACACCCGGCTTAAAATTAATATTTCAAAAAAGCATTTCCCACTCTTTTCAGATGAAGAGCTAAAATAAAACTAGTTTGTACTAGATTTAATGATAAATTTCATATTGGAAGAAATCAATGTTCAATATGACTCATAAGAAAAAGGGAGCTAGAATATAATGCAGCCCCGTGGATGGCAGGACAGGTCTATGGTTACACAGAGACAAGACTCCCTGCTGCGTCCCCATCCCCGCCAAAGAGAAGTGATGGAGGTAAACAGACATTCTGAAAGACATTTTCCCCCAGGCACAAAATCAACTTAGCAGCTATGCCACTTCTCACGTCCGAACACAAGATGCTGAAAAAAGAGAAGAAAAAGAAAGAGTGGGGAGAGGGTGCGGTTAAGCTCTTTAATCAAACTCGAATAAAATCCACTCTAACGCTGGTACCTGGCAGATGCACCGCCAATAAAAAGAGGAAATCGTGTAGAAACAGCAAGGCAATACAGGTAGCAATGAGCACGTTAGGTTGCTATCATTAGGACTTTCACAAAGATCTGTTTTATTTCTGTTTTCGTACTTTCACCTGAATTCCCCATTCTGGTGAAGATTGCAACTAGTTAGTTGAAGTTGCGTTAAGAAATGACACCGTTGAAGATAGCACTCGTATAAGGAACACAAAACCCCTTGGTTGCTTTGGTAATCGTGAGCACTACTTCACGCTTCTGCAGTGTGCTTTATGACTGACGGGTGGGCCTTGGATGGACACCCCATGCAAGAGCCACTTCTTCCATTCCAAAATCGCAGTGGCTCCCAAATCTTTGCTGTTAGTGCCCTACACTGTTAACCGTCCTCTGCATCAACAGTGAGGACTATTTTCATTTGGAAGAGAAGTTACATGCAAAGGTGAAACCCTTATGGTTGTAGACAAGTTAAGGCTACCTGACAAAGTCAAGAAATCAGGGCTAGGAGCGACTGTGTGGGCAGCACTTGACAGGTAAGGAGCCCGGGTGTTAGACCTTTCTGCTCAGTTCGCTGTTTTCCCCGTTTGTCAGATTATGTGCAAAATAAATTCCGCCATGAAAATCCACTGCCTTAAATCAAGTCATAGAAGTTACCTAGCAGGACCTGTAAATTAACTAGGAACATGTCTTATCTCAATAGAATATAATGATCGTAGGCACCTGAGTGTTTGTCCAAAGTAGACAATGAGCTAAGGTTTATTATCTTTTTTTTTTTGGCAAGGAAGAAGATTCATTATGAAAAAATCGAACAACAACAAAACACACGATTTTAATCAAAATCTGAATACTTTCTGGGTGAATTAACTAGCCGAGGCTACCTTACATCTATGTATATATTTTCTCGTTTGTTCTTGATCTCTTTTAGCGGAAAAGACTCATAATAGGACCCTGAATTTGGAAGAAGCTAAAAAAAATCTGGTCATTAAATAAACACATCGTTTTCTACCCTTCGGTTATTTAGCTTCCGTTAACATCAGCACACATACACGCATACAAAGAAGCACTAGTACATCTATCTACTCGACTGCAATTTTAAAAAATTAAAGATGCCATCAAACCTTGAATAAGCCAATGAATGAAAACTTCGTCTCTTTTATAATTTTACTGAATTATGTCCAGTGAAGAACTCTAGTTAAAAAACAAAAACTGGCAGTTAATGAGCTACCGATTAGAAAACAAGTGTATAAGCGATGTCAGTGTAGCAGCAAAATACAGTGATCGTTAACATTCTAACGCACCTCATTTATCGGTTTGTGCAAGAAAAATGACCACAAGTTTGGCCAATTCCAGATTTCAAACTAAATTAAAACCCATACTTACTTGAGCGAACTCTGCTTATTTGAAAATAAATGAATTAAATTCACTTCTCACCTAAATTATTTGTATAGACATAAATCGTGTCGCAAATAAAGTACAAAATAAATACCGATGACAAAAAAAAAATCAGAATCAACTTCTACAGCTGCATTTGGAGTGTGAGGGAAGATGATTTTACAATATATGCATTTTACACTCTTAGGTCTCTCTTCTGCAATCGAGGTAAAGCCATCCATCTGAGATACATACTTCATGTTTTGTTTTGTTTTGTTTTTTAATATAACTGAACAGTAGCCATATGATTGGAGAGGTTTATCTGTGACTCAGAAGAGCCATAAAATGTTCCATCAAAGCCAGGTCTGTGCTTGGTGTTTTTTTCTTCTTGACTTTCTCTTCTTTTCCAAAATGATGAACATGATGAATCCAAGTGTCTTATGAACAACAAGAAGAAAACACCACTGGATGTTGGACAGGGTCCTGAGTGGCTACAAAACCTTCAGCCCGGACCTTCATCCAGAGGAGATGGAGACTAGGGGGGAGGAGGCTTGGAGAGACAGTGGAGAGGGGCGCACTGCGAGCTGGAATGTGGCTGTTCCTCAGGCAGAGATACATCAGGACTGAAAACGAGAAACAAGCTGGTCAGTGAGAGACGCGCGTGCGGCCAGACGCACCGCAAGGGTGGGACACAGCACTTCCACGTACATTTTAAAAACGTGATCAGAAATTTTGCACAGGAGATATTTAAAATCCAAAGCATGTCAAGATACCTGCAGCTTTTCAAAACAAGACATTTAAAATAAGAACGAAGCGGGGCGTGATGGCACACGCCTGTAATGCCAGTACTTGGGAAGCTGAGACAGGAGGATTGCAGGTTCGAGGTGAACCTCAGCAACGTAGTGAAGCCCTCAGCAATATGGCAAGACCCTGTTTCGAAATAAAATATAAAATAGGGCTGGGGGTGTGGCCGAGGTAGAATGCCCCTGGGTTCAATTCACAGTACAAAGGAAGGAAGGAAGGGAGGGAGGAAAGGTGTTAGGGAAATTTTATATGAATTCCCCCCAAAGTCCTGCTTTCCAGTTTTTGCAGTCTCAATCTCCCAGGTCTCTTGGTCACCTGTTAGGTGTCAACATTAGATTCAGGTCTTTTCAAACTTTAATGTGCATACACATCAGCTGGAGGTTTTGGTAAAGTCAGATTCAGAAGGCCTGGGTGGGACCCAGCATTCTGCATTTCTCTTTTTCTTTCTTTCCTTTCCTCTTTTCTTTTCTTTTTTCTTTCTTTTCTTTTCTTTTCTTTTCTTTTCTTTTCTTTTCTTTTCTTTTCTTTCTATTTTCTGTCTCTCTTTCTCTTTTTTGGTGGTAGTGGGATTGAACCCAGAGGCGTTCTACGTCCGAGCTACTGGGAATTGAACCCAGAGACATTCTACCTCTGAGCTACAACCCCAGTCCTATATTTTATTCTTTATTTTGAAACAGGGTCTCACTAAGTTGCAGAGGGACTCACTAAGTAGCTGAGGCTGGCCACAAACCTGTGATCCTCCTGTCTCAGCCTCACAAGTACTAGGATTACAAGTGTGCTACCATGCCTGGCTTGATTTTATTTTTATTTTGAAACAGGGTCTTGCTAAGTTGATGAGAGTCTCACTACCTGCTGAGGCTGTCCTCGAACCTGAAATCCTCCTGTATCAGCCTCCCAAGTACTGGGATTAAAAGTGCGCTACCATGCCCATTTTTGTTTTGTGGTACTGAGGATTGAACCCAGCCCTATTTTTTAAATTTTTTATTTGGAAACAGGGTCTCACTAAATAGCTGAGGCTGGCTGTGAACCCGGATCCTCTGGTCTCAGCCTCCCAAGTACTGGGAATACAAGTGTGTGCCACCACGCCCAGTTTCCTTCTGAGCTTTCCATTTCAATTCTCATCCAAACACTTCAAATAATAGCCTTCTCCATTCTGTGCTCCAGCAAATTAGAGAGGTTATGAAAGAGACTGCAGACTTTTGTCTTGAGGGTTAGCTAGGTGCTAAGAACTGTTAGTACTGATAACAGATATAGATGGTGTGTGTGTGTGTGTGTGTGTGTGTGTGTGTGTGTGTGTGTATTCCTCTGACCTACACCACCAGTCCTTTTTATTTTGAATCAGGGTCTTGTTAGGTTGCCAAGGCTCTCACTAAGTTGCTGAAGCTGGCCTTGAACCTGCAATCCTCTTGTCTCAGCCTCCCAAGTGCTGGGGTTTCAGGTGTGCCCAGTTTAGGAGCCCATGTTCTTAATTGCTACACATGTAGCATCCCGCTGAGGTAGATTTGAACCTTTATACATATATTCAGTCACTTACATAATTGAAATTACTCTAGAGTTGGCTGCTGGTATTAAATGACATTCGTATGTTAGCAAAGAATCTTTCTGAAATAAAAGTCCTGCTGTGGATGGACGTAATGGTGCAAATTTGTAATCCCAGTACTTGGGAGGCTGAGACAGGAGGATCACAGGTTCGAGGCCAGCTTCAGCAACTTAGCAAGACCCTGTTTCAATATTTAAAAATAAAAATAAGCCGGGCATGGTGGCGCACGCTTGTAATCCCAGTACTTGGGAGGCGGAGACCGGAGGATCCGGGTTCGCAACCAGCCTCAGCTACTTAGTGAGGCCCTCCGCAACTTCGTGAGACCCAGTTTCAAAATAAAGTATAAAAAATAGGGCCGGAGGTGTAGGTCAGAGGTAAAACGCCCCTTGGTTCAATCCCCAGTACTGCAAAAAAAAAAAAAAAATTAAAAATAAAAATAAAAAGAGCTGGGGTGTAGCTTGGAGGTAGAATGCCCCTGGGTTTAGTCCCCAGTACAAAAAAATAAAAAATGACTTTAATGAGCAGACTGTAAAGACCACAAGCAGACCACAAGAGCGAGGTGCCCGCACAGACCAGGTAAGTAGAGACCAAGCACTGGAGACCAAGCATGGAGAGGACGGGTGTGAAGGGTCGCCCAGGGTGGAGGGAAACTCATGACCGACTTGGAAAGCTTTTATTCAGAATAGGAATTGTCAGCAGACCTTGCAGTGCAGCGTCCAGGGAGCTTGCGAACCTGCCTTTCAGCTAACCTCCCAGAAAGGGCTTATCACTGCTAATAGTCTTCTTCTTCTTCTTCTTTTTTTTTTTTTTTTTGTGGTACTGGGGATTGAACCCAGGGGCATTCTACCTCCGAGCTCCACCCCCAGCCCTAGTTTTTATTCTTTATTTTGAAACAGGGTCTTACTAAGTTGCAGAGAGCCTCACTAAGTAGCTGAGGCTGGCCGCGAACCCGGATCCTCTGGTCTCAGTCTCCCAAGTACTGGGATTACAAGCGTGCGCCACCACGCCCAGCTTAATATTCTTCTTTGAATGCCAGTTATGAGGGCTTTTCCCCACCTTTCAAATTCAGTTTTAATGAGGGTACTGAGTGGACAGAAAATAGAAAGACTTTTATAAAAGAGACATTATGCCTCATTTTCTTTATCCATTCATCTGCTGAAAGACACGCAGGCTGGTTTCATAACTTGGCTATTGTGGATTGTGCTGCTATAGACATGGGTATGCATGTATTACTATAGCATTCTAACTTGAGTTCTTTTGGAAAGATTCTGAGGAGTGGTTCAGCTGGGTCCTATGGTGGTTCCATTCCTAGTCTTTTGAGGAATCTCCATACTGTTTTCCATAGTGGTTATACTGATTTACACTCCAACCAACAGTGTGCAACAGTTCCTATTTCCCCACAGCCTCACCAGCATTTATTATTGCTTGTATTCTTTTTCTTTTCTTTCCTTTTTTTTTTTGTGGGACTGGGGATTGAACCAAGGGGTATTCTACCTCTGAGCTACACCCTCAGCCCTAATATATAATATATGTATGTATATATATATATATATATATATATATATATTTAATTTTGAAACAGGGTCTCACTAAGTTATTGAGGGTCTCACTAAGTTGCTGAGACTGGCCTCAAACCTGCAATCCTCCTGTCTCAGCCCTCCAAGTACTGGGATTACAGGTACCTGGCTTTGTTTTTGTTTTTTTTTTGCGGTGCTGGGGATTGAACCCAGGGGCGTTCTACCTCCGAGCTACACCCCCAGCCCTATTTTTTATTCTTTATTTTGAAACAGGGTCTCACTAAGTTGGGAGGGCCTCACTAAGTAGCTGAGGCTGGCCGTGAACCTATGATCCTCCTGTCTCAGCCTCCCAAGTACTGGGATTACAAGCATGAGCCACCACACCCGGCTTGTTTGTATTCTTAATAAATATAAACATCTCACTGGGGTGAGGTGAAATCTCAGTGCAGTTTTCCCTGCACTGATTTACATTTCCCTGATTACTAAAGCTGATGAACATTTTTCATGTATTTGTTGGCCATTTGTATTTCTTCTTCTTTTTTTGGTACTGGGGATGGAAACCAGGGGCCTTGTACCTCTGAGCTACACTTCCAGCCCTATTTTATTTTTATTTTGAAACACGGTCTTGCTAAGTTGATGAGAGCCTCACTACTTGCTGAGGCTGTCCTTGAACCTACAATCCTCCTGTCTCAGCCTCCCAAGTACTGGGATTATAAATACGTGCTACCACACCCAGCTTGTATTTCTTCTTTAAAGAAATATTTGGCCTGGTGTGGTGGAGCACGCTTGTAATCCCACTACTTGGGAGGCTGAGACCAGAAGATCCAGGTTCACAGCCAGCCTCAGCTACTTAGTGAGGCCCTCTGCAACTTAGTGAGACCCTGTTTCAAAATAAAGAATAAAAAATAGGGCTGGGGGTGCAGCTTGGAGGTAGAAAGCCCCTGGGCTCAATCCCCAGTGCTGCAAAAAAAAAAAAAAAGTGTAGTCCATTAGCCCATTTATTGATTGGGTTATTTATTTTTTGGGGGGACACATATTCTAAAAATTCAAGATTTTTTTTTGTTGTTGTTATTGTACTGGGGATTTAACTGAGGGGCATTCTACCACTGAGCTATATCTCCAGCACTTTTTACTTTTTATTTTCTGGTACTGTGGGTTGAACCTAGGGGCATTCTGCCTCTAAGCTACACCCCCAGCCCTTTTCTAATTTTTAATTTTGAAACAGTGCCTCACTAAGTTGCTGGGGGTCTGGCTAATTTGCTGAAGCTGGCCTCAAACCTGCAATCCTCCTGATTCAGACTCCAAGTACTGGGATTATAGACATGCACCACTGTGCCTGACTCCAAGTTTTATTTTTATTTATTTATTTATTTATTTATTTATTTATTTATTTATTGCAGTACCAGGAATTGAACCCAGGGGCGTTCTACCTTCAAACTACACCCCTGGCCCTATTTTTTATCCTTTATTTTGAAACCGGGTCTCACGAAGTTGCAGAGGGCCTCACTAAGTAGCTGAGGCTGGCCGCGAACCCGGATCCTCCGGTTTCTGCCTCCCAAGTACTGGGATTACAAGTGTGCGCCACCACACCCAGCGTCAGGTTTTATATTTTGGAAGGCAATGAAACCCTGAACTAATGCCAGGATCTAATCGTACAGGGAGCTTCAGGCAGCCTTTACCCCACCAACCAGGGGCTCGTGACATCCCCGGAGCTGGCTTGCCCTTCCACTGGGTGCCCGGGTTGTTGTATTCATGCAGTCCATACTTGAAACAGAAGATAGCAAAATGTAACTATGTCTAGACAGTTATGGTGGGGTGGGGTCTGGCTGTCCCACATGCAGCTGGGCGGGTGAAAGGCTGTGTGGATTACCTGACAGTCGGGCCGTCTCCCCTCCTGGCTAGTTGTGAGCATTGTGGCGGTAAGGAGGCAGCAGGCTGCTGACAATCTACAAGAAACTGATAAATTAGACACGTATACAAAGAGACGAGGAGCAAGGTGTTAGTAACAGTCACTAGAAGAGCTGCCTGAGAGATTTAGTGAGGAATGGGCATTCACACAGAAACATCCTGATTAAGCAGCCCTCCTCCCCGTGATGCCAGCAGAAAAGACAGGCTTTTCTTGTTCATTAGAGTATTAAAAGATTAGCGACACAAAATTAGTAGCAAGATTTCTCAAGTACGGTAGGCCACATGGAGACTTCACATTTGGTATTTCGAGACCTCTAAAAAGAGAGGATCTACTAATAAAGGATCTTCAAGTTCTGAACCTGGACTTGGTGGTAGTTTCCTAGCACATACATCTGCTATCGTAAATCAATATGTTCAGATAACTGATTGTACTGACAGGACCTGGGGTGAATCGTCAGTCTCACAGGTACACTGAGAAAGGCATGCAGTACATCTTTTTCATAATTAATAGAAGGATGATTGGACAAGGAACGCATCTTTACAGCTTTCTGAAAATTGATTATTTTGCATGTGTGTGGTCCTCAGGATTGAGCCCAGGGGCCTTCTACCTCTGAGCTACACCCCTCAACTCTTTTTACTTTTTATTTTGAAATAGGGTCTAAGTTGCTGGGGCTGTTCTCAAACTTGGAATCCTCCTGTCTCAGCCTCCCAAGTACTGGGATTACAGGCATGCACCACTATGCCCAGCTTGAAAATTGACTTTACAAATGGAAAACAAGAATTGTGAGCAGAAATCTTAGAATGTTTATTATATAGTAAATTGTTAGTAACTTGGAATTATGCAGAAAACTAACCTGAATTAATGGGAACCCCAGTCTTTGTTTTCACCATTTTAAAGCCCCCATAATAAGATTCACACTAGGTTAACAAAGTGTTGGCTAGTAAGAGCCCATGCTATAGCTGATCAGTTAATCATCTGCTCCAAGAAAGACCATGTGCCTAGTGTTCTAAAAGATCAAAGATCAATCACTCTGCCTACTGGAGCCGGGTAAGACCGTACTAGAATGACCCGAGAGGCTAGTGAGAAATTCATACATTATATTTTTGCAAAAGGGATTTTTTTTTGTGGTACTGAGGATTGAACCCAGGGGCATTCTACTTCTGAGCTACACCCCCAGCCATATTTTATTCTTTATTTTGAAACAGGGTCTCGCTAAGTTGCGGAGGGCCTCACTAAGTAGCTGAGGCTGGCTGCAAACCTGCTATCCTCTTGTCTCAGCCTCCCAAGTACTGGGATTACAAGCGTGCGCCACCATGCCTGATTTTTTGCAAATAAGTTAAAAAATTTATTCTTAAATAATTGAAATGTTTCCTCTTGATAACTGCTTAAGCTATGCACTTGCTTAGCAATTCCCTTTCCTTATATATTAAGTAAATAATATTTAAGCCGAATCACCACAAATTCTGAATTTACAGCCTGAAATGATGACATATCCATTTAAAATCTTGTACCTAAGTATCACTTGTTCTAAAAGATTGAGTGTGTACATTTATATGTGTATATATATATATATATATATATATGTTTTTTTTTTTGTGTGTGTGGTACTGGGAATTGAACTCAGGGGCATTCTACCTCCAAGCTATACCCCCAGCCCTTTTTTTCTTTTTTTGAAACAGAGTCTCACTATGTTACTGAGGCTGTCCTCAAACCTGCACTCCTCCTGTCTCGGCCTCCCAAGTACTGGGATTACAGGCGTGCACCACCATGCTGGGCTCCAATATACTCTCTACAGAATATAACTATAGAATACTAAGATTCATACACATTGCTGATGTTTTATGTAAGACATTGCAAATGAACTGAAACTGTCTAAAATGCAAAGTGGGATACAGTATAAGGCAGGCTTGGTTTGCGTTCACGCAAGGAAATATCATCACAGAAGGGCCTCTATTTTAAGGTGGCCTTTGTCACAGCGTAACTTGGTATTACCTAGTAATATGATCAAGGAAATCTGATTCTTTTTTTTGTGTGTGTGTGGTACCAGGGATGGAACCCAGGGGCATTCTTACCTCTGAGCTACACCCCCAGCCCTATTTTTTATTCTTTATTTTGAAACAGGGTCTCACTAAGTTGCAGAGGGCCTCACTAAGTAACTGAGGCTGGCCGCGAAACCGGATCCTCCTGTCTCAGCCTCCCAAGTACTGGGATTACAAGCGTGCACCACCACGCCCGGCTCCCAATGGCTTTTCTATCTGAGTTGTAATTTAGGTATGTCTTGGACTAATTTAGACAACCACTATGCATATATGATATATTTGGGGGGGGGCAGTGTCTTCTGTTGTCCAGGCTGGCCCTGCACTCCTGGGCTCAAGTGATCCTGGTGACCCTGTTTCAGCCCCTGCCCAGTGCTGGGACCATGTTCAGCACGCCCGCCTTGGACAGCCTCTTATGGTAGGATAAGGCAGTACTGACGTCAACCAGGTGTGTGCTGCCCTCCTATGGTGGATCTGGGTAAATGCAATGGCTGTAAAGATGCAGACAGCTGGAAAACCACTCTATTTATACTTAGGAGGAATAATCGAAGCTGTTCTAAAGGAGAATACTGGTCTCTGTTGAAAGGTAACTAATTTGAGTATTAAAATTCTTAAAACTTTTTCATATCTCATATATATGTTAGAAATAATTTTTTTTTTGCGGTACCGGGGATTGAACCCAGGGGCGTTCTACCTCCGAGCTACATCCCCGGCTGTATTTTTATCCTTTATTTTGAAACCGGGTCTCACAAACTTGCAGAGGGCCTCACTAAGTAGCTGAGGCTGGCCGCGAACTCGGATCCTCCTGCCTCAGCCTCCCAAGTACTGGGATTACAAGCGTGCGCCACCACGCCCGGCTTATAGAAATAAATTTTTTTGCCAGTGCAGCCCTTGCTTGTTTTTCAGTCAAAATATACTTCGTGACCAAAACGTAGAGATAGGGGACGAGGGCCATAATGCTCTCCCCAAGGGATACTTAATATGTCATAATTGTCCTCTATATTTGTAGTGAACACAATTTTTCCTTTCTTAGAATTAACACCTCTGGCTAACTATTTTTATTATCTTATATTTATTAATACTTAGCTAAGTGTCATCCTTAAAGAATAAAAAGCAAATTCTATAGATAAGTTGGTGAAAGATGAAAAAATTTAAACATTAGCTATATCGCTCCGACTCAATTCTCTTTTTTTTTTTTGAGGTACTAGGGATCAAACCCAGCGGTATTCAAATATATCATATTTGAACCCCAAATATATCATATTGAACCCCAAATATATCATAAATCTCTGAGCTATACCCCAGCCCTATTTTATTTTTTAATTTGAAACAGGGTCTCACTAAATTGCTGAGGCTGGCCTTGAACCTGTGATCCTCCTGTCTTAGCCTTCCAAGTGCTGGGATGACAGGCGTGCGCCACCACACCCGGCCCTCAGTTGTCTTCTAACCTCTCTCTTCCGCTTCACAGACCTCCAGTTCCTCTCATGCCTCTAGCCTCGTTGAGCAGCAGCGTGCACTCTGGGAAGAGGGCTCTTCCTGCTCCGAGATCCTGCGGGCTCCTCGTGGTCCTCCCTGCTCTGTCCAGCATCTACTCTGACTGACTCGTTCCTGAAGGAGCCAGGCTGAACCTCATGGCTCCAGACCCCCCCAGAGATGACAATCACGTGACTTGGGAAACCGACATCGCAGAAGCCCTGCGGCCACTGCTGTATGGCCATCAGGAGCCTCTCAACCATTCAGCTGTCAAATTACCGAACTCCAATCGTGTGTCAGAAACTGTGTTAGGGCCGGACGTGGTGGCGCACACTTGTAATCCCAGTACTTGGGAGGCAGAGACCGGAGGATCGCAGGTTCGCGGCCAGCCTCAGCTACTTAGTGAGGCCCTCCACAACTTAGTGAGACCCTGTTTCAAAATAAAGAATAAAAAATAGGGTTGGGGGTGGAGCTTGGAGGTAGAATGCCCCTGGGTTCAATCCCCAGTACCGCAAAAAAAAAAAAAAAGAAAGAAAGAAAGAAAGAAACTGTGTTAGGCAGCACGGAGAAAAGGCAAAGAGAAGACAAGGCCCCTGCTTGACTGAGGAAGACAAACCCATTCAAGGAGCAATCACAGTAACAGGTGCTGGCAGGGAGGTGGTGGTGCTGGTGATGGCGATGGCGGTGGTGGTGATGATGGTGGTCGGATGGGGATAGTGATAACACCAGCTTTACCTCGTGCCAGGCACCGTGCAGGCATTCAGTATGCACGTTCTCCTTTAAGCCTGTGATCAGCCCAGTTTACAGATGAGGAAAGGGGGACTTAGGTTAAGTAATGTGACAAAGTCCGCCAGGAGGTGGGGATAGGATTTGGATTTAGGGTCGTATGACCAAGTACTGAGCTGAACTTGCAGACACATTACTGCACTGCTCCTAGGATAGCAGTGGTGTGTAGACCCCACAGCAGAGATGAACTAAATGCAGCTACATTATACTGGATTAAATCCAACTAACTAAACGTAACTAAATCTAAGTGGTCGGGGAATGCTTCCTGCAGGGAGGATACCTGGGTTGACACCTCACAAAACCAGTTCACCAAATGGCTTCTCAGCAACTATGAACTGCTTATGGTCTCTACTAATAGGAATTAGGGCGTGTGGACTTTCGGAGAGAGCTAACCTGAATTAATGGGAACCCCACTGACACTCTCATAAAACTAAAGTGTTGCCGGGCGTGGTGGCACACGCTTGTAATCCCAGTACTTGGGAGGCAGAGACCGGAAGATCCGGGTTCGCGGCCAGCCTCAGCTACTTAGTGAGGCCCTCCGCAACTTTGTGAGACCCGGTTTCAAAATAAAGTATGAAAATAGGGCCGGGGGTGTAGCTCGGAGGTAAAACGCCCCTGGGTTCAATCCCCAATACCACAAAAAAAAAACAAAAAAAAACAACTAAAGTGTTTACTTGAAATGATCAGAGTGAATTTGGTGACACTCTAAGTTGTCACTGCACAGCTGCACAATTCCAAGTTGGCACAGGCTGAAGAAGGCCACAGCATACTCAAGAGATTGTTAGCTGGGCATGGTGGCACACACCTGTAATCCCAGTGCCTAGGAAGCTGAGACAGGAGGATCGCAGGTTTGAGACCAGCCTTAGCGATTTAGTGAGACCCTCAGCAACTTAATAAGACCCTGTTTCAAAATAAAAGTGCTGGGGGTATAATTCAAGGGTAGAATCCCAATACCATCAAAAAATAAATAAAATAAAATACTGAAATACCAGGGCTGGAGATGTAGCTCAGTGGTAGAGTACTTGTCTAGAAGAGCGAGGCCCTGGGTTTAATCTCCAGTATCAAAGGGAGAAAAAAATCTGTGGCTTTCTTTTTTTTTTGCAGTCTGGGGATTGAACCCAGGGGCGTTCTACCTCCGAGCTATGCCCCCGGCCCTATTTTTTAATACTTTATTTTGAAACCGGGTCTCACGAAGTTGCGGAGGGCCTCACTAGGTAGAGAGAGAGAAAGAGAGAGAGAGAGAGAGACAGAGAGAGACAGAGAGACAGAGAGAGAGACAGAGAGAGAGAGAGAGAGAGAGAGAGCGAGCTGAGGCTGGCCACGAACCCGGATCCTCCGATCTCCGTCTCCCAAAGTACTGGGATTACAAGCGTGCGCCACCACGCCCAGCTGGCTCAGTGGCTTTCTAAGAGCCCACGGGAGAGTGGCAGAGAACTTGAGCCCAGGTTTCTGACTGCCCACGCCCTTTCAGTGGGGTGCCCCAGGGAGCCTGACATGGGCTGAACGGGGTCCCGCAAATGCTTATGTTGGGGCCCTAGCTCAGCACCTAGGAATATGACAATATTTGGAGATGAGGCTGTCAGAGGAGTGATTTAGGTTAAAATGACACTGCTTGCGTTGTCCCTAACTCGATCTGACTCCTGTCCTTGAGTGTAAAGGAGACTCGAGAGAGTCGAGGGGTGCACAGAGGAAGGACTCTTGAGGACACAGTGACAAGGAGATCACCTGCAAGCGGAGGAGAGAGGCCACGGAAGCAACCAGGCCTGCCGGCACCCGGACCCGAACACCGAGCCTCTGGGATTGTGAAAAGAACCTCTTAGCTTGGTGCTTCAGTTGCTCAGCGTTCTGTTTGCGACTGCAGCCCGAGCAAACTGAAACAGAGCCTTTGATAGTGATCCGAAGTGGAAGCAGGAGCTGGGCGTGGTAGTGCATGCTTGTAATCCCAGTACTTGGGAGGCTGAGACAGGAGGATCCAGGTTCTCGGTCAGCCTCAGCTACTTAGTGAGGCCCTCCGCAACTTAGTGCGACCCTGTTTCAAAATAAAGAATAAAAATAGGGCCGGGGGTGTAGCTTGGAGGCAGAGTGCTCCTGGGTTCAATCCCTGGTACCGCAAAAAATAAAAACAAAGTAGAAGCAGTGATCACGTCAAGAATACTTTTTAAATTTTGAAACAGGGTCTCGCTGAGTTGCCAAAGGTCTCACTAAATTGCTGAGGCTGGCCTTGGACCTGCGACTCTCCTGTCTCAGCCTCTCAAGTCCCGGGGTTACAGGCGTGTGCCACCACGCCCTGCGTCAGTTTTTAAACCTCACGTATTTGATAAGAGGGGATGCTAAACACCATTCTTTTAGGGTTCATGTGAAGAGCAGGTGAGAGAGTGTGACATGCAGCCCAGCGCTTGCCCATGAGACCACAGGGACAGAGAGGGAGGAGTCTATATGACCTTGAGGCTTTTCAGCTTCAAGAAATAAAGTAAAAGCTACTAACGACAGTGAATACAGAGGGCCCAACAGACGGTGAATTCATTCCCACAAGTCTTTGCCCCATCACTATATTCATCTGAAATGTTCCTTGCCAGACTCCTCAGAGACAACCAGCTCCAGTCTTCACTCCTGACCACCGGAGGAAACCTCTGCCCCCTACGCTCCATCGGCACCCTCATCGCCCTCAACATCTCTGGCCCAGCTCCCCTCTGTGTACCTAACCTCCCCAGCCGCCCCTGAGCTCCCTGAGTTCTGTTTCCCTATAGTAGTTTGCTAAGGCAATTTCTACCTGGTACAAAATACCTGCTAATGTACTAATTCCACTTCCCTTAAAGCATCCTTGCACTTGCTTTTTTTTGGGGGGGGATACTGGGGATTGAACCCAGGGGCTTTCTACCTCTGAGCTACATCCCCAGCCTTCTTTTATTTTTTATTTTGAAACAGGGTCTCTTTAAGTTGCTGAGGCTAGCCTTGAACCTGTGATCCTTCTGTCTCAGCCTCCCAAGTACTAGGATTACAGGCATGTGCCACCATGGCTGGCTGGATTTGCTTCTCTGTTAGGACGTTATCAATATTTATTTGATAGATCCACTTGATGAAAGAGTTTGAAATTCAGGCATTTCTGCCATCAAAAGAATAATTTTTTTCAAACAAAAGGAATAGGAAAAAGGAAGTACTATTCCATAGATTTCCCCCCAGTACTGGGAATTGAACCTGGGGTCTTCTACCAGCCCTTTTTATTTTATTATTTTATTTTATTTTGAGATAAAGTCTCACTAAGTTGCTGAGGCTGGCCTCAAACCTGCAATCCTCCTGCATCAGCCTCCCAAATAGCTGGGATTACAGATATGCACCATCACGCCTGCCAAGAATTTAAAGTTAGTGTAGTGATGTTGATTTTTCTTTTTTGATAATTGGAGACTTTCCAGTATAAGGTTTGATGCATAAATATTGAAAATATTTTTGAAATTCCCTTATTTAAGATGTGTCAAATAACATTAATACTAAGTTATTCCTCACTAAATCTACAACATGGTTAATAGTAGGCTAATGAATTAACAAAAAAATTCATGGAAAGAAGCCATCACGTATATTCTCTTTGCAGTAACAACGTGAACATTTAAGTAGTCCTCTGGATTCCTAAACACATAAACTGAAAAGACAGACATACAGAGAATTTAGGAAAAAAAATGAGAAAAACTTGTGATAGAAATATATATAAAGAAAAATAATGAGAGCATGAGATAGAAACACTTATATAATACTGATAGTAGTTAGGAAAAGTTGAAATATTTAAAAAAATCTAATGATGAATTTCATGATACATTGACACCAATAAAAATGGTGAACAAACTTTGACAGTTTATAATCAAACACATAGAGTTGGCCATCTCATCCCTTTTTGCCAAACGTATCACACGTCCTGTTAACACATTAGTTTCCCCGGAAGAACACATGGATAAGACAACAGCATCATTTCCAACTTCTCAGGGGTATGATCTGCTAATGTATATCACCAAACACTTCAGACTTGTATTTGCATAGTGTTAACACAGCAAATGCCGTTATGTGTTTATATCCTCGGTAGTCAGAAATTCATTCATAATTTTCAGAGAACAAAAAGACAGAATTGTTGAAACACATCGAAAGATTTCAATATAAATCATGAAATAAGACCTGGTGACACATCTTTAAAAGCATCTGGCTCTGTCTACTGTTAGTGACAACTACATACAATCGTCACACTTTGGTGACCAGCATTAAGGTTGTTGACTTGCTAAGCATTTTTTAGACTTTTCACTGATTATGAATAAGGCAAAAACTTTCACCCAACTCTCCATTTGTCGTCTTGAGGAATATCCTATGATTAGCTGATAAAGCAATATTCATAGACACATTCACTTTGATTTCAAATCTTGCAGAAGAACTATGAGAAGGCCCTGCAGGATAGCCACCTTTGTGCTTCTGAGCAATGTATAATGAAACCACAAGCAGGTGTGTTATCAACAGCCTACGGCAGGAGACACCAGGACACAGGAGGAGAGTACTGAACACAGTGGCACCTAGAGGTAAAAGTACATTGTGTTGCCAAATTCTTATACCCATTCAATGCCTTTTTAAAAATAGCCTTTTGTTTAGAAATGACCTTCTTAGGAGCATGCCAGCCGGCACAAGGTTAGCTCAAGGTGGCACGTGGTCTGATCTTGGTAAGCAAAGTCAGTAAGAGCATGTATCAAATGAACACCAGCTACTCCTTTCAACTGTCAGAATTAATTTATCATCAAAAAGATCCCAAACAGAGATAAGTTCAACAAATTACACCCAGGACCCACTAAAAGGATCAATTGTAAAAATAGGCCCCAGACAAGAAAAATATGAGACACCACTCAATGAAATGTGTTTGATTTTCTCGTTTAATAGTTTCTTCATTTTTGAAAATCATTGGAAAAAATCATACTAGAAAATATTCTGAGAGGTTCAGGGCATCCTCTTCTGTAAACCGATGGATCTGAAAATTATAGATTTTCATCAATGTCAGTTGTTTCTTGACCCTCTTTATTTTTTTCTGTTTTAAGAAAGAAATACTTATAACACATAATTTATATTTTTTGGGTGGAAGCAATCCAGGAATACCAAAACTAAATCAAATATTTCAATCCAAGTTTACAGAAGATACTTATACAGAAAAAACCCCTAAGTATTTACAATGACAAGCTTCTTAATGTAAAAGTATTTGACTCAGAAATTTAATTGAACCAAAGCTATTCAGGAATAAATCTATTAAAGAAAAGAAGGTTCACCTACATATTTATAGCCAACTTACCTCTTTTTGCTTTTGATGTCAAGTAGTGCATAAAAAGAGAAAGAAATTTATGTTTAACTGAGTCTAACATCATTATATAATGGCTCATTCCATAAATACCTACTCAGAGTAAAATACTATACTTTTGTGTGTGCGTGTGTGTGTGTTACTGGGGAACCCAGGGGGCATTCTACCTCTGCGCTACACTTCCAGCTCTATTTTATTTTTATTTGGACACAGGGTCTTGCTAAGTTGCTGAGGCTGACTGTGAACCTGCAATCATCCTGTCTCAGTATTTCTCCAGTACTGGGATTCTAGGCATACCACCATGCCCAGTGACTATACTGGTTTTTTTTGCGGTACTAGGGATTGAACCCAGGGGCATTCTACCTCCGAGCTACACCCCCAGCCCCATTTTTTATTCTTTATTTGGAAACAGGGTCTCGCTATGTTGCGGAGGGCCTCACTAAGTAGCTGAGGCTAGCCGCGAACCCGGATCCTCCGGTCTCCACCTCCCAAGTACTGGGATTACAAGCGTGTGCCACCACGCCTGGAAACTATACTGGTTTTTAAAGGAGCTTCTAAACAGAGGAGAAGCAAGGGCTGCCTGGATAGCTAGAGACGGGGATCGCAGGTGGACTAGAGACAGAGACGTCGGTGTCAGGGACCTGGGTACCATTCTGAGTACCAGAAGCAAATGTTATCTGTTCCTACTCTAAATTTCTAATTTCAGTTCTCACAGCTTAAACTGGTCAGAGACTGATTTTCGATTTGTAGTTAAACATAATCTTAAGTGCAATGAAGAATTGGGAGGGAAGGCTGTTTTTGGTAAAAATGGGTACATGGTCAGAATCAGGGCAACAAGAAAGTCCTTAGCATGAAGAAAATGTACTGCCTCCAACAACAACAACAGAAGGGCCAATTTTTACATTCACTGAAAATAAGTTTAATTAAAATGACAGTCCTGCAAAATAGACGCCCACATTCTTATAAATATATTCTTTTTCTTTTCTTTTTTTCTTTTTTGGTAGTAGGGATTGATCCCAAGGGCATTCTACCTCTGAGCTACACCCCCATCCCTTATTATTTTTATTTTGAAACAGGGTCTTGCTAAATTGTTGAACTGGCCTCGAACCTGTGATCCTCCTCTATCAGCTCCCCAGGTACTGGGATTACAGGTGTGCATCACCATGCCCGGCTGGCACAAATCTTTAAAAGCAGATTTTTGAAATGATAAAAGTTTCTTTTAAATTATTTTAAGAGTACCAATGAAATCTAGTTCATCTCCTGGGAACACTAGCGGACTAATGTGAGTTTGTGAGAGGAGGGCTCCAGGGGCAGTCCCTCGGAAGCAGGTCTGAATTGCCGGCTGGGCACGATGCAGTGACATAAATAATCTAAATGAAAAAAAAACAAAAAGAACAAGAAAATCCCTAGGGCCCTATAATGACTAAAGCCAAGATAAACTTGGCTTTTGCATGTACATTTCATAAAAACTCTAAATTTGTGATATTTAGAGTACATCGATGACTGTTTAGTTTGGGCTGAGAGGAACACAGGACAACACATTTGATGGTTATGTGGCATCTTTATGACATTATTGTTTTTTTTTTTGCGGTACTGGGGATTGAACCCAGGGGCGTTCTACCTCCGAGCTACACCCCCGGCCCTATTTTTTATACTTTATTTTGAAACCAGGTCTCACGAAGTTGCAGAGGGCCTCACTAAGAAGCTGAGGCTGGCCGCGAACCCGGATCCTCCGGTCTCCGCCTCCCAAGTACTGGGATGACAAGCGTGCGCCACCACGCCTGGCTTATGACATCCTTTTTAAAGCAAACAAAGAAAAGAATAACATCAACCGTTTGGAGTTGTGCTTTCTCCCTTTTCCTCTCGTATCTTTCAGGCACAATGCACTGGGGGATGGGCCAAGAAAGCTGAGGACAACCGAGGAGGCGGGTTTATGGAAGAGGGTACGTAGCTGTCGAGGAATTCCGGGGTGGGGGCTTCACTGCACCTTAATAAATTCAGTATGCTGTGAATCTCTTATGTTGGATTATCTGCATGAGTTTAATTACTAGGTCACTTTAAGTAGACTAGGTGTAAGTGATAAGAAACTAAATTTTCTTCTCCTTCCTCTCTTTCTTTCTTTTTTTTTTTTTTTTGTGGTGCTGGAGATTGAACTCAGGGACATTCTACCTCCGAGCTCCACCCCCAGCCCTATTTTTTATTCTTTATTTTTAATTCTTTTTTTTTTTTGCGGTACCGGGGATTGAACGCAGGGGCGTTCTACCTCCGCACTACACCCCCGGCCCTATTTTTTTTATGCTTTATTTTGAAACCGGGTCTCACGAAGTTGCGGAGGGCCTCACTAAGGAGAGAGAGAGAGAGAGAGAGAGAGAGAGAGAGAGGAGAAAGAGAGAGCGTGAGCGCCCACGCGTGCGCGCTGAGGCTGGCCGCGAACCC
>PVJS01026301.1:0-27089 GCA_004027185.1 Glis glis | reverse complement strand
GGATCCTCCGGTCTCCGCCTCCCAAAGTACTGGGATTACAAGCATGCGCCACCACGCCCGGCAGAGACCCTGTTTTAAAAGAAAAAATAAAACAGGGCAAGAGGTGTAGCTCAGAGGTAGGATGAACCTGGGTTCAATCCCCAGTATTTCCCCCACCTCAAAAAAAAGATACTATTTTACTTTAAGACTTGTAAGGTGAAATTGATGGACATACGCTTTTTATTTATATTATTAATTATATATGAAGAATATACTTTAAGACTTGTAAGGTGAAATTGATGGACATACGCTTTTTATTTATATTATTGATTATATATGAAGAATATTAGACTTTCATTACATAAAGAGTGAATTGAAAGTTTCCCATGTATCCTATCCAAGTTTCCCACGAATCTATGCCTATGGTAGACATCATGATTGCCATTAGGGCATGAGATTCTTACCATTTATTTGACTTTTGTTTCATATATAATCAACTTCGTCTCTCTCAATATCTTTCTAAAAATTACTCAAAGGCTAGTATCATGTCTTGGGCTTTTATATTTATTTTGCATTTTTTATTATAACTAGCATAGCACCTTGTATATAGTTGGTGTTTTGGAAATATTCGTTTATTAGATTTAAGAAAATTCTCATTTCTGTAAACCAGTATAATTAGCAGGGATTCATTTGTTTGGGTCAAACTGAATGCATTGATGTTATTTATGAAGCTTATAAACACATCTAAGAATCACAAACTCTGGTATTTTTACCCTCTTACCTGCTATTGTAATTCAACTAATGAAGTTCACTTTTGTTAAAAGTTAACATCTTACGCCGGGCGTGGTGGCGCACGTCTGTAATCCCAGTACTTTGGGAGGCGGAGACCAGAGGATCCGGGTTCGCAGCCAGCCTCACCTCTCTCGCTCTCTCCCTGTCTCTCTCTCTCTCTCTCTCTCTCTTTCTCTCCTTAGTGAGGCCCTCCGCAACTTCGTGAGACCCGGTTTCAAAATAAAGTATAAAAAATAGGGCCGGGGGCGTAGCGCAGAGGTAGAACGCCCCTGCGTTCAATCCCCGGTACCGCAAAAAAAAAAAAAAAAAAAAAGAAAGAAAAGTTAACATCTTGAATTAGGAGATTTTCTCACTACTAAACCTCAATAGTTACCCCTCCATTAGACTCCAGATTGCCTCTGATCTTCCCATCTTCATGATGGTTGTTGTTGTTGTTGTTATTATTATTGTTATTATTATTATCATTATTATTAGCTTTTGAGCCATGACTTTTCTTTAAGTACCTCTGAAGTTCACTTTGGGAAACCTTGACCTGGCAGATGTAAATACCTGTATTAAGTGACATCGTAATGGAGCTGCCAGCATAGGCATTCTAAAAAGAAGATTTTTTTTTGTACAATCAAAACACTCAAGACAAAGACTAACACAGAAAGGATTTTTTTCTTTTGTTTTTTTGGAGGAGTAGGGGGAATGAACCCAGGGGCAATGTAACTCTGAGTGATACCCCGGAATGTTTTTTTAAATTTTTTGTTTTGAAACAGGGTCTTGCTAGGTTGGTGAGGATCTCACTAAGTTGCTGAGGACTGATCTCGAACCTGTGATTCTCCTGTCTCAGCCTCCCAAGTACTGAGATTACAGGCTTGTGTCACCACTCCTGGCTCACAGAAAGGATTCAACCATAGGTTTTTCATATATGTTGCCTTTTGTATTATGAAGACCATAGTAAAATATAACAAAATTTGAAATTCACTTTATTGACTTCAATTCTTTACTGGCCAAAGTGGCTCAAGGCTTTCTTGCACTTCACTGTCCTCTCCTTCCTTCCATCTCATTTAATGTCTAGAATTCCAGTTTCAGGTTGATATCACTATTGCATAAAAGAATGTATGCCTATAGTAGATGAAAATACAATTGTTAAATACTTAAAGTCCTTCATGTGAATGTTTATTTCTCCATACTTGGTTATTGAAAAGAATGATACTGCCTGTTACACTCCTCGCTCCCTCCTGATGTGGCCTAATGTCATCTCAGTTGCAGGCAGGAAAGGCAAAACCAGGAAAGGGTGAGGGCTACCCTGACCGGGGGCAACCCCATGAAGTCACTCTGGAGTTGACTTATGGGCCTAGCCTGTCTTCCTTATCCTTGGCTTCTTTGTGCTGTCCATTAATTTTACGGTGTGTGTGTGTGTGTGTGTGTGTGTGTGTGTGTTGGGGAGGGGGGACCGGGCATATCTTTCACTAAATATAGACTGCAGATCAGAGAAACTAATTAACAGCCTTGACATTTCTGGGACAGAAATTTTTCCTACTGGGTAAGCCTTAATTATTTAATAGAATAATCCATTTGTCAAATAGTTCAAAGTAGGACAATATTTACTTGAAAAAGATTAGCAGAGCAATACAGAATAAACACTGAATCTCTATATGTATATGTGATCAAGTACCAGTCATATATAACAAATTAACCATTTTAAGCCCCCCCCAAAAGAACACATAGCATCGTTCTGGACTTTTAATAACTCAGAGTGCAATACTAGCATGAACGAGAACCTGAGCCAGCTAAAGTAGGGGAGGTCGTAGTTCTAAGTTGAGTGCAATGGTCATTTTTATGACTTTGTATGTCCTTTGAAATACACACACAGATACTAAGAATACAATAGCCACTTACACATAGATCAACACTCAAAAGCAAAATTTTATCTGATAGGCACGTGAAAAAGCAGTAAAAACAGGGTGCTGACAAGAAAAGGGAAAAGATGGTAAGTATTAGTAATTTAATTATAACACAGATGCCCCCAGATGTTTTCCCAGAAAAATCCACTCAACTTTCCTCCTCAGCATCTGACAGAATTAATTGTACCTGCCTTTGAAAACTCTCAAAATGCTACTTATAAAGTACTTATTATCTCATTTCACTTGGGTAGTTGTCTTGGTATCTGACCCCCTGAGCTGATCATGAATAGCTTGAAGATAGAGCCCATCTCTTATCTCTCCATTGGACTTTAGCAGACAGCAATTACCCAACTAAAGTCCTTTTTTGGACTCTGAAAGTTATTGTTTTGGACCTGTGGACACCAGACCACATTGCCCACATTAGAGTCACCCGGGACACCTATGGAATTATAGATTCCCAAACCCTGTGCTAGATCTATTGAATCAGAATCTCTGGGGATGAAGACTAGTGCTTTATTTTTAACAAGTAGCTAAAGTGAATATTACACACATTGGAGTTTAGAACCACTGTTCTTATTTTCCTAAATTCAACAACATGATGTATTATGCTTCATTACTACTTTGGCTATTGTTTTTTGAAAAAGTTTTAAAATTACCTCAAAATTTGAATTTTGTGAAAGTCTTTTAGCCTGAATCTCACAACATTTTAGGAATTAATTTGGATTTCTGGACCTACATTTTTTATTTCCAATTCCTGAGATATGTTCAGAACTGGATCAGATGTTGAGGATGAGGAGAGAGCAAGGTTTTCTCCTTTGAGGTATTTGCTCAAGTGACTCTATTATCCTCTCTTCTATGGCTGTAGCTATGACTTGCAGCCTCTGTTCTACAGAGGGTAGGATATAGTAATAATAGAGCCACCCCAGTTAGATTTTGATCACCGATATTATTATTATATTACTTCTGCTTCTTCCCTATCAGCCAACTATGACCCCATAACACGGTGGAGATTATATCATCAGATTAAATGCATATAGCATAGCAGAAAGAAATCCTTGATATGAAGCTTTGTGTTCATAATTCTCTGATGATATGTTCCAGGGTAAATGGCAAAGAGCATGAAGCAAACTAATTAATTCTCATGAATCTAATCTGGAAGACAGTGTGATTACATATTTATTTGTCAGAAAGATACACTCTCTTATCTGCTTCTTACACGAGTATCACAAAGTGTATAGTCATTTAAGTAGTTCAGTTTAAGAAAATTATTTATACTTTAAGAGTTTAATTATTTTTTATTCTCAGAGTTACTTGGAGAATTTAGTACTGTATAGTGTAATATTATATCATGCCAAGTTAAACGGCATGCATTCCCTATTATCAGTTTCGTCCTCCCCATCACTTAACTTACTGGATTATTTCCCATGTTAACTCAGATTTACATAGATGGTTATGATGTTATTATTCTAAGAACATAATTTTAGACTTTTTCATAAGAATAGATTTAATCTGAATTTATGTCATGCATACAAAAATTCCTTATTTATGCTGGTGTCCCTGGCAACCCAGCACAGTGTCTGGCATGCAATAATGGCCAATAAATGTGTGCAGACATGGGCTGAATCATGCTTGAATTCTGAGTCAATACCAATGAATAGAAAAATTTCAAAAACTTCTTGGACAGCTTTCGTTTTCTTTTCGATCCTGTGACCTTCTTCACAACATAAACTAATACGGAGAGATGTTTCCAAGTCAGTGTGGCATATTATTTTGGTTAATTTATTCTAACATTTGAACGTAGTACATTTTGTTAGTATACCTCTAAGTATGAAAATGGCTCTACTATGGGCTCATAATAAATTTGATGGGTTGTGATGAAGACCTCTTTTTGTAGTTTATAAATAACTAATCAAATTAATCAATCTCATTAGTTCCTTATCTGCAATAAAGATTGCCTTTTGCAAAGATTTTGTTTGGGGCCTCAACATTCATACCTATAACTCTATACTAATAAATGACTAAAAAAGCATGAAAATGTTTCCTTCTATAATTGCTAACTTCCCCGCGTATGCTGTTCATGTCTGAAACAGCAAGGGCTGTGTTGCTGTATCTTTTCTAATCAGAATGCAGATAGCCTTCCTTCTTTTCCTCTGCCCATCTGCATTTCCCACTGTCTCTGCCCCTTCCACATTGCCTGGACTGGAGGTTTTGGATACACAAATTCCCTAATGAAACTAATGCTGTGAATCCATGACAATCGTATTTTGTAGTTATATTCTTCTTCCAGTAGAATTATGAATTTATTAGACTTAGAACCTATTATAAATCTATTAGAATGATGAATCTTCTAGAGCTTCAAGTGATAATAGTAATTACCAGGATAACCAATTTCCTAATGAGGTCACTGGGTAAGACCCAGAAAGAGGTCATTTACCCAGGAACCAGTGTGACGATTTTAAAATAAAGGACAAAATTTGAATGTAAATTTCTTACCTACATATGCTCATTAAGTATTCTTCAGAAGCATGGACATCCAAACAACCATAGTTTGTTATGCTATGAGGCACTTGACAGGAATTCCTAAATGAATGGAACCTTTTTAGATGGAGTTTTGATTTGCTTGATTGATTTTTGCCATTGTTCTGTAGTGAGTATGTACAAGAAAATTCAAAGTCTGATACAGTTTTTTGAGGATGGTTTTGGCTGGAACTCAGAGCTTATATTTCTATTTTCTTTAGTTCTGAACTCTGAAGCTCATAAGGAAAACAACTAGGAGAAAATAGATGAGAAAAACAGAATGTGGATACATTTTGCTTAGTGTAATTTTTAGGTCCTATCAATGAGCTATTAAAATAGAATAATACTTATGTATATTAGGGAATTTCATATTGATGAGAATTCTTAAGAGTTGTTTCATGAGCACAAAATAAAAACAACTTATAATATCTGAATATCTGATTTTCCAGTTATTGGTTTACTTAAAATGTATTGTCACTATAACATCTTCCTACCAAACTAGAAACACCATTAACAAATAAAATCAGAAGCCTAGTTCAATTTTGCTTCTAATCCTAAATTCCATAATCTGTACATGGTTGCATTGTTATCTTTAACATCTGTGAATATATATTGTATCCCGAATAGCAGAATAGAAAACTGAAGTAGAAATTTACCTCCATTAATTTATTATGGATTTATTTTACCCACCTACTCAAGTTAGCATAAATAGAAATTAGAAAACAGCAAAGATTCAAAGATGCAGAGATAAACCAGAACGATGGTTGTGTGGTTGGTGGAACTGGGTGTGAGGAGGCAGTTCAGGTTTTCTTCTGTGCTGTGGTGGTCAGGATGGTCAAAACCTCAAACATACAGACACTTCCACGCCCATACTAAGGTGGTGACTGTAGTGTGTCCTGAATGTGTTCTAGGCATTCTGTAGACTTGAAGGGTGAAAACATCATTCTCCTTTGCAGATCCCACCCAAACATCTACCTCCTGAGTCATGATGACTCAAGTGTGGCATGAGCCCAGGCCTTGGAATTTTCTGAGCAGGGCTAAGCAAGGACAGCACAAATGCTGTCCTGGCAAATATTTCCTACTCACCTGGCAGTTAGTCCAGAGGTTCAGAAACCAGCTGAGGCAAGCAGGAACACCTACATTTGTAAATGGCCTATTTTCAGCCTCCAGGGGAGGAATCTAGACTTTCTAAAAAGTTGTTTATGTTGACCTTACTCAACCACTATGGGCATTCAACAAATATCTGCATGTAATAATAATTCAGTAATTCTTTACTGAGCCCCAGATCCTGTGCTGGGCATTTTATATGTATTTTCTCATTTAATTATCATAATGATCATGTGGGATAGATGCTCTTGTCAAAAATCCCTATTTTGGACAAAAAGACAATCAAGACTTAAAGATGGCTAAGTGGATTTTCAAAAGTCACAAAATCAGTTTGCTTATTCCAATGTTCAAGTTTACAAGTTAGTTACTCTCTCTGGGCCTCAGTGCCCCTGTCTGAGGGGGAAATTGAGGCTGTTCCTTTTTCCTTTCCATTTCCCTTTTACCTAGGTTTATTGTCTATGTGACTGCAGTAGATAGGTAGACCCAAAAGTAAGGGACTTTCTAGTGAAGGACAATGGCTGGACATTTGCTGGTGCCTGATGCATTCACAAGTCTTACTGCCTGTTAACCATTTGCCTGTGTACCCCACCACTTTTTCTAGCTGATACCTGTGACAAACTTTTTTTGATTAGATGCTATATGTGAGAATCCAGAGTCCTATTTGAATATTATATTTGGCTATTGCCTTTATTTATGCACTGGATATGAATATCAGTTCAACTCAGGTGAAAGAAATATACAGATAGAAGAACAGACATCATGCCATCTCAGCTTGGGTCCCCATCTTTACTCTGCAATGGCTAAATTCCAAGGCATTAGGGGGTGGGGAGGGACTCCAGAAGCTCCATTCATCTTGAGTCTGCTTTCTCTGCAGGTATCTTTTGAGAAGAAACTCACCATTTTCTGGTCCCAGGCTGCATTCATGGGTCCACACATATTATTGCAAAGATGTCCTCAATGCTCCTTGTCTCTCCCCTATGATGGCCTGTGCTACTTTGGGATTCTGCCAGCGAGAAGTCCATCACCAGATGCAGTCCCTTGACCTTGGACCAGAACTGTGAACTGAAGAAAACAAAAATAAAAAGAAAGAAAGAAAAGGAAAAAGATGTCCCTGCTTCCTGTCCATGAATTTCTGTGCAGTACTTGAGGTCTTAGAATCATTCTGTTGCTTGAGTTCCATGCAGTCGTCTGCAATCTCCAATGCTGTGCATGACCTTATCTGCTGGAGGTGATGCTCCCTAAACTTCAGTCTTTTTCATGCTATTTTCCAATATTTTAAAATAACGCCATACCTCAGTATTTAATATTTTTTAAGTCAGCTGAAATTTATTTTTTAAAAAAGCATTACCACAATAGAAAATAAACATTGCTTGTCATAAATAGAGGCAGTCACAAACATAAACTTTATGTAACCTAATTAATATCATTAGATTCTAGAAGCATACTATACCTTCCAGGTCACATCCTTCCTAGTTGAAACTTGATCAATCAAATCAGAAAAATTATCTGCTCCAATGAGAGTGTGGTTGTGGAAGAGGGAGGAAAAATAAGAGGTTGACATTTCCCAAATAGAAGCCCATTGCTGTTCATCTATACAGTATTTTTATTTATTTATTTTGGAACTGGTGATTAAACCTAGGGGTATTCTGTCTCCTAGCTACACCCAGCCCCCCCTTTTAAACAGGGTCTAACTAAATTGTTGAGGGTGTCCCTAAATTGGTGAGGCTGCCCTCGAACCTGTGATCCTCCTGTTTCAGCCTCCCAAGTACTGGGATTACAGGTGTGCACGACACTTTTTTAATTTTTTATTTTATTTATTTTTTGTGGTACTGGGGATTGAACCCAGGGGCATTCTACCTCCGAGATACACCCCCAGACCTTTTTATTTTTTTTTTGTTTTGAACCAAGGTCTCGCTAGGTTGCTGAGTCTTGTTAAATTGCTGAGGTTTGTCTTGAACCTGCTATCTTCCTGTCTCAGCCTCTCAAGTACTGGGATGACAAGTGTGCACCGCCACGCCCAGCTTATTTTCTTTATTTTGAAACAGGGTCTCCCTAAATTACCTGTGCACTGGCTTGGAACCTGCCATCCTCCTGTCTCAGCCTTCCAAAGACTGGGATTAAAGGCGTGTGCCACCGTGCTTGGCTACAGTACTTATTTTTTAGAAGTAGGGTGGTGTGATAGGCAGAGCACAGGATTGACAGTCAGACCTCAGTAATATAGGTCACAATCATTGGTTAGCGGCTGCTGGAGACAGGCCACCTTACTTTTCCGACCCTCTCCTTTTCTCCCCAAACTGCAAGAACCTGCAGGTCCACACCTGGTCTTTGGCACCGCCTAGCCTCCGGCGCCGAACTACATCCCCCACAATGCGCCGCGCGGCTCCCGGCATGCCCTCCGCCGCCGCCGGCCGCTTTCCCTCTGTCCGTCCTACAACTCCCAGAAGTCCCTTCGGCCCGGGGCCGGGGCCCTGCCCGGGGTGGAGGCGGAGGCGGAGGCGCGGGAGTTATGGAGGGGGCGGGCTCTGCAGGGAAGTGCGTCAGAGGAGGCGCGGGGAGAGTAGGGCGCTGTGGTCCGAGCTGGAGGGCGACGCCGGCGGAGCAGGAGGATGGGCGGTGAGTGAGCGCGCGGCGGCGGCGGCGGCGGCGGCGGGGGTCGCGCAGCCGTCGTTCGCGGGCGCCCCGGCCGTTGGCGGCGGGCTCCGGGCCGGTGCGCGGCCGGCGGGGCGGGCGGCTCGGCGGCGGGTCCCGGCCGAGCGCGCTGGGAGGGGCCTGGCGGCCACCGGGGTCCCGGCGGGTGCACCGACGCCCCGCCCCGGCCCGGCCCGGCCCGGCCGCCCCCGCCCCGCGAGGGACCCGCCCGGCGAACCGCGAGCCGCGGCGTCGGCGCCCGGACCTTGTAAGGTCACCCGAGAGCGCCGGGTGGAAGGGATTAAAAAATACAATGCAAACCCAACTTCGCGAGTTGTCGTTAACGATCGTAATTGCCCCGATCGTGCCTGAGTCACTTCCCATCTTCCAAACTCAGCAACCCCAGTCCGCGAGCCTGTGTTCCTGCACCTTTGTAAGGTGTGTGGTGCGGTCGCGGTGTAGGTGCTTGGCAGTGTTTGACTCAGCGCGATCAGCCTTGAGTCATTGTCCGCGGCCATTTACTACAGCCGTACAGCCCTGTCCGCGCCTAGGGAGTGTTCATATTTTGTCTAATCGGAGTTTCCTCTCTTGTTGGGAAGGGATCATTTAGTTTTTATGGGTTATGTTTTACTTTTAGGATTTAGGGGGAAAGGGAGGTTGCAGTCGAGGAGGTTCAGAAGTATTAAGGAAACGAGAAGAGTAGACAGGAGTGAAGAATTTGGCAGTGTAAAGAAGCTTGGCTTAGCTTTAATGAGTTGGGGGGAGATTGCTATCTAGCATTATTATATGTTATTGTTCTCTTTGCTATTCCGTACACCTATAACAATCTTTCCCTCTGGATTAACATCTTCAACTCTGGCTTCCAAATAGCTCCTGACTCTTGCCCTTTTGGGAGGCTTTCCTCTTCAGAGAAAACTGGGAGGAGCTGATTCCCACTGCCTTGTTTTCCTATGTCTTTTTTCCGCACTCAGACCCAGAACACTTAATGCTTTATGCTTGTGTGAAAATTCAGTCTGTAATTAAATCTGTGTACACGGTACACTGCTGACCATGGGCATGTCTATTGTTTGTATCTGTAATGTGTATGTCCATTTCAGTGTTGTCTGTTTTAGTATGCAGGTGATAGACTAGAGAACAAGACCTCTGTCTCCGTAGCATCCTGGGTACGTGAGCATTCAATAAGTACTTTCATGAGAATGAGTTTTGTTTTAAACTTAAGAATATTTGCCTTTTTAAAAATCCCTTAATGATTACATATTACTTTAAAGAAACAAGGGATGGGGAATGGGGTAAAGGGTGATGGTGAGGTAATTGCTTTCAACATGATCTTATTTTTTCTTCAAGTCTAACTTTCTTTCATTCTTCAACTTTTAAACAGAGCAGTCTGAATGCCAGAATGGATAACCGTTTTGCTACAGCATTTGTAATCGCCTGTGTGCTTAGCCTCATTTCCACCATCTACATGGCAGCCTCAATTGGCACAGACTTCTGGTATGAATATCGAAGTCCAGTTCAAGAAAACTCGAGTGATTTGAATAAAAGCATCTGGGAAGACTTCATTAGTGATGAGGCAGATGAAAAGACTTACAATGATGCACTTTTTCGATATAACGGCACAGTGGGATTGTGGAGACGGTGTATCACTGTACCCAAAAACACACATTGGTATACACCACCAGAAAGGACAGGTATTCCTCTATTTCAGCTTCTCTCTCCTTTACCTACTCAGTAATCCCCAGTGTCCTGACAATTGCCCAATTAAGTATAGCTCTACCACCTTCTCTCCCCAGCTTCTATTCATTACCATAGTACTCATTAATATTGGTTAGCTGAATAACTGTCCTTATGTTGGGAAAGTAATTTTAAATCTTTGTATTTATTTGCTCATTAAAATACTTTTTATTAATCTCACACATGTCATGAGGTAATAATTGGAAAAGTACGTTGGAAGACTAAATATTTAGCAATTGATAAAAAGACAGGTATCCAAAATCAAGTCAACAAATATGAATCATTGTCCTTTTATGGGTTAGCTATGCTATAGTAGATATTTATCATTTGCCCCTATGTCTTAGAAGGCATAATTTGACCAACCCTACCTTTAAATCTGTATATATTTGAGACTACAGCTATTTTGTTGTAGAGTTTGCAGGTTAAAAAAATTGTATTACAGAAAAAAAAAACTACTTTGTTTCTTGTGTTTATTTTGCAGGCATTCTTACTTAACACTTAAAAGATTTTAATTTCCAGTTATTAAACTAAAAGCCTTAAAGATCTTCATAAGGAACTTTACAGTTTTTTTTTTTTTTTGCGGTACTGGGGATTGAACCCAGGGGCATTCTACCTCCGAGCTACACCGCTGGCCCTATTTTTTATACTTTATTTTTAAACCGGGTCTCACGAAGTTGCAGAAGACCTCACTAAGTAGCTGAGGCTGGCCATGAACCCGGATCCTCCGGTCTCCGCCTCCCAAGTACTGGGGTTACAAGTGTGTGCCACCATGCCCGGCTACAGTTTATTTTTATTTATGATAACTTCTATTGGCATCTTAGTATGGAAACATCATATTAAATGATAGCAGAACAAGCTTGAGTTACCATACATCAGAGGATCATAGTATCTCACACCCATACACACATACACATACTTCATATATGAAATAGTATGCAAAGAAAGGGGAGAAAGTTGTTAAAATTTGTTGTAAAATGTTCATTTCTACTTATGAGGGTACAAGGCATTTTGATATTGGAGTCTTACCAGTTACTTAATTATTCATTCAACGGATATTGATTGAATACCTTTGTGTTCCAGGGTCTCATAATCTGGCAAACAAATCCTTACTCTTGGGGAGCTAGCATTCTAATAACCGGTGATGAGTAATAAACAGCATAAGTACAGCAGTGTAAACAATAAATAATTTTACAGCATATGTTAAAAGATGACATGTGCTGTGGGAAAATAGAGCAAAATAAAGATTTGAAAATACAAGGGAAGGAAATATTAGTGGGCATAGGTTATGATTTTCAGTAGGACAGTCAGGATAGAAGACACCACTTGAGTAAGGGAGATGTAGTAAAGATTAGAGGGAGTTGGCCATATGGGTAATCAGGGTTTTGGTATGGGGTGTGGGGGATCATTTATGTTGGCAGGAACAGCTACTGCAGAGGCCCTGTTTCAGCATACCTGAAATGTTCAAGGACCAGCAAGGAAGCCACTAGGCTGGAATGGAGGGAGAGGGGCAGCATTGGGTATGCTGTTAGAGACAAACTCTGTAGGTGGGAGTGGGCAAATCATTCAGGACTCTAGGCATGGTGAGTACAGTAGACAGCCACTGAGTGGGCCTTGAGCAGTAGAGAGACCATCTGGTCAACCTGGCTGTGGTAAGAATGGATAGGCAGTAGGCAGGGGTGGAAGCTAGGCGATTGGTTAGGAGGCTGTTGCATTACTTCAGATGTGCAATGATTGTGAATCAGACCAGTGTGGTAGCACTGAGCAGCAGCTAGATCCTGGATATATTTTGAAGGAAGAACCTTTTGGGTTTCCTGTTGGGGTATATATGAGTAAGAGTGACTAAAATTTTTGGTCCGAGGAACTGAAAGAGTAGAATTGCTACCACCTGTAATGGGAACCATTTATGGGAGAAGACCAAAGTTCTTATTTATTTGCCTTTGTCCCCTTTTCCTTCCTAGTCTTCTTAATGTATCTATTCTGTCATTTATGCCCCTACTTATAAAATTTTTCCTCCAGCCTGTATCTCCAGCCTGCCTCTGGAACCAGTGGCATCCATCGGGCATCAGAAACCTGTGTGTCACTCAGGGCCAAAGAAATCGCGTATTCCCCTGGAAATATCTTTCTACATCACTTTTTACTTCAGAGGATAACTACTGAAAGAGATTATTGTGAATTGTTTATAATGAAAACAACAAGCAATCATTGTTCTTGTTCCAGAGTCATTTGATGTGGTCACAAAATGCATGAGTTTCACACTAAATGAGCAGTTCATGGAGAAATTTGTTGATCCCGGAAACCACAATAGTGGAATTGATCTACTTCGGACCTGTGAGTACTTTGGTCTCAGCAGGAGAGTTGGAGAGAAAAGGAAATACTTTATTTGTGTTTGGTTGAACTTTTTTTGGGGGGGCCATGATGTGTTAGTAGATAGTGTTAACTTGAAATAGGTTCTCTAATAGTATTCCAATGAACTTTTTTATTGATAATGTATTTTAGAAAGTAGAAACATACCAAATTTGAAATGATTTGAAGTTGAAGACAGTAGCTAATAAATTTGATTATGGAATCCAGACCTTCAAAAGATGTTACTTAGGGACCCATTTCATTAAATGGAAATTTAGTAGGGATAAATAATAAATTCCTGTATTTGAGTTCAACACTTTTACTGCCTAAGTTCAAATAGGCATATGTGAAAAAAGTTGACTGTTAACTCTAAATGGGTCACTGAGTATCAGGCCTTCTAAAATTAGGAGTTCATTCAATCTTAAGGTGGTAATAACAAAGGTGTAAACATAAAAAGTTCATACTAGTAGTCTTTAGATTTTAGCCACAGTTTTTAGGGCCATAGAGACTTAGTGGAGCTCACCTGGAAGAAGGACCACATTATGAGAGGAAACATTGAATAAATTTCAGATATTCAGTTTTGCATTGAGAAAGCATAGGAGGTTTATTACTAGCAGAGTTTGATGAGATACTAGTTAGAAAAAGGACTTTTAAGAAGTTCCAAAAAGTAAAACCAGCACCAACAGGTAGAATTTGGTTAAGATCGATATTAATACATGACTAATACAGTTATCTGAAAATGGAATAGATGCTTTGTGAAACTGTCGGCTTTCCAGGTTGATGAGGGAATTTATGGTAGTTAAAACTGCCACTGAGTACCTGGTGTAGTCCAGATGCACTGCGCTGTGCTTTATGCATTGTCTTTCAACAGCTGTGAAGACAGGTCATTTTTTTTTTTTTTTTTTTTTGCGGTACCGGGGATTGAACGCAGGGGCGTTCTACCTCCGCGCTACGCCCCCGGCCCTATTTCTTATACTTTATTTTGAAACCGGGTCTCATGAAGTTGCAGAGGGCCTCACTAAGTAGAGAGAGAGAGAGATAGAGAGAGAGAGAGAGACAGAGAGAGGGAGAGAGAGACAGAGAGCTGAGGCTGGCCGCGAACCCGGATCCTCCGGTCTCCGCCTCCCAAAGTACTGGGATTACAAGCGTGCGCCACCACGCCCGGCTGACAGGTCATTTTTAATCACTATTCCTTTGCTTGTTACTACTGCCTTTAAATCCTGTAAGGACTTTGATATTGTCATATACTGATAATCTTGGCTCTCCAACTTACTGTATTACTTGGTACAAGTAATTTATGCCTTTTGTCTCAAGTTTCTTCAATTATAAAAATATTAAAAGTACTCAATAGTGAGGGTTGTCGGGGGGATTAATTCACAAAGCATGTGTACAACAAACATTGTTTGGCATATCCTAAGCCTGCGGTAGCTGCTACCTGTTCCTGCCCTTTTACATTTTTCAAGACAAAGTTAGCATCCTTTTGAACAAGGTGCTTTAGCATAGAGGCCTCAATCTTAAAATACTTCTTTCTCACTTTTAGAGCAATGATCTAATTAGAATATGAAAGAAATTGACATTGTTGGAAAATGGTCTGAAATCATGGTAACATTTTTATTCTTTCTCTTTCTCTCCTTTTTAAAACCAGATCTTTGGCGTTGCCAGTTCCTTTTACCTTTCGTTAGCCTAGGTTTGATGTGCTTTGGGGCTTTGATTGGACTTTGTGCTTGTATCTGCCGGAGCTTGTATCCCACCATTGCCACGGGCATTCTCCATCTTCTTGCAGGTGGGTCTTGGCATCATGCTTAACTTTCAGCTTCTTCCTGTTTGGTAGTGATCAAAGAATTATAATTCATAAATATTATTCACACATTACTGCACTGTTGTGTTGCTCATAAAGCTCTTTACTGTGCATGTACCTAGCCATGTTTTGTTTCTTAAATTTCTCCCCAAGGTCTGTGTACACTGGGCTCAGTAAGCTGTTATGTTGCTGGAATTGAACTACTCCACCAGAAACTAGAGCTGCCTGAGAATGTATCCGGTGAATTTGGATGGTCCTTCTGCCTGGCTTGTGTCTCGGCGCCCTTGCAGTTCATGGCTTCTGCTCTCTTCATCTGGGCTGCTCACACCAACCGGAAAGAGTACACTTTAATGAAGGCATATCGTGTGGCATGAATGGGAAGATGTCTGCTTTACAATTGCCATTTTTAATATTTTTTTAATATTGATGTTTTACCTCCCTCCCAGTTTTTTTTAATTTAATTTTTTTTGTGGATATACCATTTACTCCTGAAAATCCATTTTATTTATATACATACACCACTAAATATACACTTAATACCACTAAAACTGACGTGGTTTATTCCGAGTGATTCTATCTTTCAGACAAACTAATCCAGGCTCAAAGTCTAGACAGAAGGAAATGGATAGCAACTTGGACACAAATTTGTGAAAGAAAATTGGCACTGGGAGATTGACTTAGAACAAGTGCTGCTAATGTCTATTAGACTTTCCAGCAAAAGAGTAACTATATCTGTTGAACTGGAAACTTTATTTGGTAAACCTCTTATCATTGTCAAAACTTCATGTTTATTTTGCTGTTGTAGATAACCAGTTAACCAGGTGTATTTGTGCTATTTTCAAATACTTAAGTTCCATAAAATTGGAAAATTATCTAAGATCCTTTTCCCTAAACTAAACTTTGGCACATAGCTTCATCTGAGGTGAAATATGGCAGCTGTTTATACTGTGTCTGTCTATAAGAAAAGAAGTGAAAAATACAGTGTTTACTTGAAGTTTTAACTTTGTAACTGCAAAAATTTCAGTTCTGCTAGACAAGCGGGTTAATCTTATATTACTTTTTTTTTAAATTCCTTCATAGGATTTTCAGTACCACCAAATCATTTTTAATTTTTGTTCCTTCTCTCTTCACACACCAGGCTTATTAAAGAGTGCTTTCTTTGTAACATTATGTTAGGATCACAGAATAAAAATCCCCAACTGCTTCCTGTTTATTCCAGCTAAGCACCATAAAGAAGGTTCTACCATAATGATCCTCCTGAGCTGGGAATACTACCACAAGATCTAAAGCTGTGGCTGTCCATTAACCTCCAACTATGGTCTTTATTTCTTGTGGTGAAATGATGTGCCTTTCCTTGCCAAAACCCCTTCCTGGTGTGTATCAACATTATTTAATGTCTTTAAATTCAGTCATTTTTTATAAATATGTCTATAAACATTGAACTCTAAAAAAATCTTATTTATTTATTCCATTACTATAGCACTTAACAGATTTAAAAAAATGTAACTTAGTAATTTCTTACCGTATCCTAAATCTGTCTTTTTTAAAAAATAAAAATGAGAAGAGACTCAAAGAATTGTGTGTAGTGTCTGAATTGATTTAAATCTGAATACATTAGGATGAGAAGGGGATCACAGTGGGGGTCTCTGTGGAAAATGCAGTATTGGTCTTCGGGCCTGTCCTGTGTTCGAGTCTGTTTTATCTTTCAGAAATGTGGAAACTTGTTCCGTACATTAGAAAATAAGAGAATTTTTATCTTTTATGTTTCAGAATTTCAAAACATGTTTTCAACTAGTTTTGTGATCTCTGTAGCATTTTTTTTTTTTTTGTGGTACCGGGGATTGAATGCAGGGGCATTCTACCTCCGCGCTACGCCCCTGGCCCTATTTTTTATACTTTATTTTGAAACCGGGTCTCACGAAGTTGCGGAGGGCCTCATTAAGGAGAGAGAGAGAGAGCTGAGGCTGGCCGCGAACCCGGATCCTCCGGTCTCCGCCTCCCAAAGTACTGGGATTACAAGCGTGCACCACCACGCCCGGCGGCTCTCTGTAGCATATTTAATGTGGCTAGTTTACTGTAAAGTCATTAAGTGGTTGTGGGTATTTTTTGTTCTGTATCAAATAAGTCAGTGTCTGACGACAAAGCCAGCCTTGCTCTGTGGCTGACTGCAGGTGCATGTGGCTGTGTACTTAGAAGTCTACTTATTTTTAACTCTTGAGGATTTATTGTCCTTTAGCATCTGTAGAATGGATAGGAGAAAAGCAAAATCAACAAACAAGAAACACTTGGGATTGGGATTTAAAAATTCCTAGAAGCATGGCATTTTTATATTGGGAAGTTATTTGAAAGTGTTCCTGCCTCTTTGATCCCAGAGTTGTCTGCACCTATCAACCCAAATCAGGCTTTAAAGTGTACTGCAGAAATGAAGTCAGAATTATTGTTTGTTTGTTTGTTTTTTAGTTACAGTCTTATCAGTAGTAGCTTTAAATTTGGAAAGCTAATCTGATAATCCCTGTTGCCAAATATGTGCTGTAATTAGTATTTTTAGCACATTGCAGAGTAGCTGAGGTCATCCTCACTTGCAAAGACTTTTTTCCTCTGTAATATATAAAGCCATTTTATTTATTTAATGTGAAAATGCAGTTTTTCCAATCAGATTGAACCATATGAAATTGCTCATAGCCAAACATTTTGATCAATCTAATGCATAAAATCAATTTCAAGGTAAATCGTATCAATTTCTTTCCATTTGATCTTTGAAAGTAACCCCAGAGTAAAAGTTGATGTCCAGATTTTTTAGAACATAAGTTTCATGGCAATTTAAAAAATATGTTTTAAGGCCTTAATTTTATTCCTAATTAAGTAAATAATGTGGATATTTTCTATATGCTTTTTAGCAAAAGACATATTTCAAAATTTAAGAGCAGCCATAACACTGGAAGTTGATATAATAAAAAGGCAGAATAATACTAAAGGAATTGATTTGTTCAGATAACAGTTCCTACTATGTATATTATAATACACTAGAATCTTAATATTTTAATAGTAATGTGTTAAGATTTTACCTGCTGTAAGTATTATGGTGTGTTTGTATATATGGGGGAGGATAGTTAATAAATCCCTTACATGTGAACGCAGGCATTTACTCCATGATTGAGAAGAATGAAATGACTGTACAACAAATCAATAGAGAGTTTCATTGTTTTTCATTTCAGAAATATCACCAGATTGTAGACTAACACTGTTGAAATTTGCCAATTCAGTTATGTTCAGTTGACTATAGGATACATAGTGTGAAGGGATTTTGATGTTTAATCCTCATGTAACCTTTTACCTAAAATGAAAACTTACTAAATTAACACAATGTGGCTGATTACAGCACTTCCTGAAGTTTCCTAGCTAATGGATATAGCTCTGAGGGTTCAAGTAGTTATTTCACAGACGGTACATCTCTGTCCTGACCTAGATGGGTGGAGTCTTTGTCCTCCTTTCAGCCCTCTTCTCATAAGGGAATAATGACTCAGACCTTGAAAAAAAGGAATGAAACCAGGGACACATCTATGCATAAGAATTCTTTCTCTATTATTTGTCAGGTGTTCTGACACTATTTTAATGAAATGCACTTTTCCCTAGGGTAAAATTATAGATAAGAGCCAGTGTCCTGCAGATTCATTATGTGAAAATCCTAAATTGCAAAAAAGAATAGCTGAGAATGACTATCTGCCCTTTAAAAGTTAATATAGAGTCATTAAATTCTCTTCAATGACAGATTTTCTATTAGTAAAGCATACATTATTTTACATATGAACATTTATATAATTTCAATAGGCTTGTATAAATAAAGATCCAATTTCTATTACTTTCTACTTTTATAAAGGTTTAGAAATGTGAAATAAAGAAAGAAAAAAATCTTTCTGTTTTTATGTTTTGTTTGCAGTGCTGGAGATAAAGCCAGGGCTCTGTGCAAGCTAGGCATGCATTCCATCACTGAGACACATCTCTAGCCCTTCTGCTTTATCTTCGCCTTTTAAAATACCTGAGTAACCTTGAGTAATGCATCACCTTTTATCTACTGACTCAGTGTTGGTGTCTTAGGCGTGAACTTTACTTCACCTGTCCTGCAACTTCTCACCTTCTTCCAATCTACCAGCCTGCTGTTCCGATCTTTCTTGACTCAGTGTATCTTGTCATCGTATCTTCATGACATCTTTGATTCTCTTCCTCACATAATCTCCTGTGGTGCCTTCCTTTGTAATCCTTAGCTTTATTTTCATACACCCTGGTGTCCAATACCAAAGATGCTTGTTCAAAACTAAAAGCTGGTTCTATAAAAAAAAAAAAACAATAAAAAACTGCTTTCTGATTTCACTGCTTGACAAGCCTAATCATTTCTATTGATTTATTACTCCCTACCACACATTTTCCAAATCTCAATAAAAGTTCCTGGAGACTTATTCTTCCTCCTCAACTTCCATGGACGGCATTTATGCCCACCTTAAGAAGAGAATACTGAATAGACTCTTCCTGTATCTCCAACCCTTATTTGCTCCTCCCTATAAAGAACGTTTTACCTGATTGAGGAGATTGCTGGCATCAGAACATTTACCAGAGCAGCATAGTGTATGCTGGTTAAGTATTCAGGAAACAAGGCCAAATTTATAATTATAGACCTATCTCAGCCTTTCCAGGCCCCCATTTTCCCACCTGTGAAAGGCTATGATTGCCATGTCTGCCACCTAGAGTCGTGATGAAGATAATGCTCAGCATAAAATAGTCACTCAAAAATGCTAGTTGTGACTGGTTGGGTCATAAGGGGTCTGGGTTACCAAGCCTATAGAGGGACAGTTTTGATGCTAGACTGCACGTTAGAATTTCCTGAACAACTTTAAAAATTGTTTGTGTCTGAGAGAATTTTAGTCTGTCTGGGATGGGCTTAGGTTGTTGCAGTTTTTAAACCTTTACAAATGATTCCAGTGGGTAATTATGTTTGAGAGCAACATTTAAAAGCAAGAACTAGGATTCTCTCCTTCCTAGACAGATTGTTAGAAAGAGGTAGAGGAGTAAATAGACCTGGCATAGTGCTTGCCTTCTAGAAGCCACTTCTTTCCTGTACTTTCTAGCACTCTCTACTGCTATTGACTGGCCCTTTGAGGCAGACCCCAATCCATCATACCACTGTTGGCTGGAGATATCTATGAAGAGTCTGTCCAATAAGGACCCCAGACACCCAGTGGCCAGTCCTAAAGTTCAGATTTGGCAAGAGATAATGGGAAGCCTTATTTTGGCTCAGTTCCAAATTATAGTATTCCCTCTTATATGTTCTAAGACCCCCCAGGTAGTACAAATGCCACATATATATATGTTTTTCCCATACATAATTTAGAAATGAAATTATGTATTTCCCATACATAATTTAATTTAGGAATTTATTACACATATAGATTAACATATCTATATGTGTAATAAAAGTTTTCTAAATGTAGTCTCTCTTCCTCTAAAAATAATATTTTTGGACTACAGGTAACAAACCATAGATACAAGCCATGGATAAGGGTGGGGGTATCCACTGTATTTAATCTAGTGCTTTCAGGGAGCCTGTGGTTTGGGGTGATTCGGCCTCCATAAAGAAAGCGGGTATTTTCATCACTGGTTGTCATTTCATTGTATCTATGCTCTTGGTCATTACTAGGAAAGAAAGAGGAATGACCCAACTTAACTTCTACACAAGTCAGAAATTCTTGAAGATAGGTATAGAATGGCATCTGCAAAAATGAAGGTAAAATGGTTTCTGTCTCAATAGGTTAATGTGAGGGTTAAATAAGAAGAAACACATGCAAAGAGTTTAGAACAGATCCTGAAACGTAAGCTCTGAGTACATGCCTGGTGTTACTGTTTGGAGGCCAATGCAGTGCACAGGAGGAGGTGGCTGTTGCTAGCATGTGAGGTCAGGCCCTATTATGCGCGGGACTCTGAGCTGCTGTGTCTTGCCTTGTGGCTGCTCTCCAGTGGGGATTGGAGCTGGTGTGGGGGACAATCTTTGGTTTCTTGTTAAGATTCTTGTCAAAACAGAGCCTCATTACTCAATGTTTGTTAGTCATTCATTTGTCCCAGAGTGGAAGAATTTTGCCTTTTAACACTTACATTTTTATACTATTTCTCAAACAGAACTGCACTAGTGTGAGACTTTTGGCCTTTTATTATGCTAACCCTTATTTGGTGAATAAAGTTTAGCTGTATCAATCTGTTCAGTTTGAGTGGTGCTGCTGTAACAGAATACCTGATATTGGATAATTTATAAAGAACAGAAGTTTTTTTTCTTAATTTTGGGAACTGGGAGGTCTAAGATCAAGGAGCCTGCAGGTTTCATCATGTGGTGAGGGTCTGGTCCCCACTTCCAAGATGGCACCTCAAATGCTGCATCTCCAGGGAGGAGGTATGTTGTTCCTCACATGTCAGAAAAGCAGAGGGCAACAGGGAGGGGAGCTGGCAAGGGAAAGCAAAGGGTGGGGGACTAGCCCGTGTAGAGTGCATAAATCCCACTCATAAGGGTGGAGCCCTTACGGCCTAACCACCTCTCAAAGTTTCCACCTCTTAATATTGTTAATGATGGTGATTAACTTTCAGCATGAGTTTGGGGACAAGCATTCAAACTATCAACTGTCTTTATATCATTTAAAATTGGACCAAGATCCTTTAAGACAACCAGAATAATTCCCGGGGCTTATTTTCAGCTCTTGAAATCAGTTATGACTATATGAAATCCAATTTAAGTTTTAAGTTAAGTTGTTATAAGTTTTTAAGGTGACAGTGGATTTTAGGGACCCTCATCGTAGATCCAACTGCTGAGTTATGGTGGGTAGTGTTCATGCTCACTTAACAAGATGCAAGTGGAAGTTTTCTTTTTGCCTCGAATTCAAAGATATGAAAGATAACAAAATTTTTAGAGAAATTTCAAACACTTGGGGCTAAAACCCTCTCCAGGACTTATTTGGAAGTAGCAAAACTCGAATTGATTATCCTAACCATCCAACCATTCCTCCAGGCAGTGCCCCTTCTGTCTACACCTTCCCCAGATTCCCTCCACCATCCATTTTAAATAAGATGTTGGGAGGAAGAGAAGGGACAGAAAGGCCTGAGTCTGAGTGGAGGGGACTGTGGACACTCCATCATATAAATTAGGTGTGGAATCCCTCCGATACGATAGACACCACCCTAGATGAACTAGTAGAGCTACTCTGTAGCTAATTAGTGACTTCAACATCTACAGAATTACTTTGGATTTAAACAGATTTCCTTGTGATCCCAGTTCTTCCTTTTACTGGTTGAGAAACTTTAGTCAAGTTCTGTCATCCATTCGGTCACAGTGGTATAATAGTGCCCACTTTCACGTTCACTGAGAGACTTAGATAAAATAATATAATAAAGCACTTGGCATGGAATGGTAAGCATTAGTTAGCTTTCTGTTACTGTGACAAAATAACTGAGATAAACTTAAGAGAGGAAAGGTTTATTTTGACAGTTTCAGAGGTCTCAGTCTTGGGTTGGCTTGTGATTATTTTGATCAGTGGTTTGATTTGACACTATGGGATCATAAAAGGCCATGTGCTGCATATTGGTTTCCTTGGACTCTTCTGTCTTAGAACACTGACTTGTGGGACACTCTGAGAACTTGGCTGCCATGCTATGAAACTCATGCCACATGGAGAGGCCTGATGTGGGTGTCCAGTTGAAATCCCAAGCTAAGCTCCCATCTGACAGCCAAGATCATCTTCTAGCTATGTGCGTGAGCCGTCCTGCTTGTCCAGCCTTGCTTGACGAGCCTTTAGATGACTCTAGCCCTGGCTATGATCTTAATGTACTTATGGGACCAGGCAGCTGAGTCCAATTAACCTACAGAACTAAAAGAGGCAATAATAAATTGTAGTTTTATGCAGCTACATTTTGGGGTAATTCGTTATGCAGTCATAGTATCTTGAGCAATGCTCTTTCTTACTATAGGTCTTCAAATGTTATTTTTTCCCTCTTCCTGAATGACCTTTTCTGAACTCACACTCTTACCTATCCTTTGTTCTTTTTTTCCTGGGCAACTCATTTATTTATTTTTTTGATACTTAGGTTTGGACCCAGGGGCATTCTACCTCCAAGCTACACTCCCACCCCTATTTTATTTTTTATTTTGAAACAGTGTCTTGCTAAGTTGCTGAGGGTCTCTTTTAAGTTGCTGAGGCTGGTCTCAAATCTGCAATCTTCCTGTTTTGGCCTCCTGAGCATGCCTGGCTTCATTTATTTTTCTTATCAAAAGGTTAATATTTACTCTTTAGCAAAGATTTCCCCAATCACATACTTTGGGTTAGTTCTCATGTTTTTACAGCACTCTGAAACAAAAAAAGATGCACATACTTTTTTTCAAATATGGATGTACAACACATTTCATTTCTGAGTCCATGAGCAATCCTCTAATCAATCAATTGTTCTCTTGCTCGTTGGGAAGGAGAGAGAAAATATATTGTCTATATTGGCCTCAATTTAATATTCTAATCACAGATACATAGTTGTTATAGAGATGGAGAAATATTTTGACTAAAATATTTTGAGTGCCCTTCAAATTTCATTACTTCACTTGCAGTATAGTTGCCTCTCAGAGAGGAATAAACCAATTTTCTCTGCTCTGTTGTCTCTAGTTATGGTAACCGAAAGTAACACATCTAGTCAGCATTCAGATTTATTGCAAACATTCAAACCATATCTTTCCACACCCACTTTTAAAATGCTCTGGCAGCAATCTTAGGCACTTGGGTTTGTTTAGAATGCCTACCATGCCCAACTGAGAGCCACAGTCCAAAGGCTGTTTTCACTTTTCTGGTGTTCATTTTCTGGTTTAATGAAGAAATAGATCCATGTAATACATATCAATGTATGAAAACCATGTTTTTAAAATTCCTGTTTCTTTCTCCCAATAGATATTTTTATCTGTCAGTTTTCCTTTATTTCATGTGTTCTTTCATCTTTATCTTCTAAAGGGAGTATCAAACAAAATATATCTGTAAGTAATATCAGCTTATGATTCATTTCTCCAAAATTATCATATGAATGTGATAGTACATGCTTTACCACATTAGCATTTGCTTTCTTTCCCTTCTGAAAGGGAGTTGCCTCTCTTGTTAACTCCTTAAACAGGACCAACTAGTTTTTGTTCTCCCTGTTCCCCAAGATTGATTTTGATTCCCCAACAAAAGCAAAACATAAGACTATAATACAGAAAGATGAAGATATTTAAACCAAATACTATAGGGAGTTCATAGTAAAAGGGGAACATATTTTTGTTTGAAATTAATTATACTACTGTCCTTCCATTTTCCTATCAAGTCCATAACTGTACTCCCTACCCAATAAAGCCAAAATAATTAAAAAAGAATATATAGCTTAATAGTTATCTGTGTACTATATAATATTTTTAACAAATTAATATATTTATCTTGTTTGTTGCTATTTTTGTTTTTCATAACCCACTATGTAGTATCTATACACATACATATATATAATCTCTCATCTCCCAAGTATCTCTTCTGAGCCTTTTTGGTCATTTCTGTCCTTTTAATGTTTTCACTATAAAAGATAAACTAAGACAGTGAACAATTGTTCAAATCAGTATATTTTAGAATTTATAATAACAGCTTGGTAAATATTTTTACCGAAAGTAGATATTGAAATAATGAAGTATGATGACAGGAAATATTTTATAATGCAAAGTTATACATTCAAATACTCAAGGAGAAGTAGAAGAGGGACTATTAGTGGGAAGAGGGGAAGAGGAGATGTCAAGTGAGGGTAGAAGGGAAGATGGACATATCAATGCATGAGACATGCACCTATGGAAATGTCACAGTGAAACCCATTAATTTGTACAATTAATGTGTGTTAATAAAAAAATAACCCACAAATGTTCAGAGGGGCCAGGCAGGTGACATAAGAAGAACTAACTGTTGCCAGGTCTCTCAACTCTTCAAGAAAAGTTTAAATTTGAATTTTAAATGATTGAAATTAATTTCTTAAAAAACACTAACATTTTCTGTACTACATAGGCTAAACTAAACAAATCTGTGCAATCTGTGGGTGACCTTTTGTGATTTCTGATGCAATCATTGAGAGTGTGGGTTTTGTATGCTGACTACTGTATAACATGAGCAAGTGGCTCAGCCATACAGGACTTCATTTCTTAACCTGTAAACTGGGATAAGAATTCTACTTTTCTTATATGATTTTAGTGAGAATTAAATGAGGCAATCTTTATATATAGCTTAGCACAAGATGGATACATAGGACGTACCCAAGTAAAATTGGTTATGCTGATGGTGAAGGTGAAGAGTTGGAGTCTTTATTAATTTAAATCGACCAAGAGAGTTGATTCATGGGGTTAATAGGGGAGTGGTGGAAAGTTGAGAACATCTGAGGGGCTTAGATATTGAAAAGCCAAACTCACTTGGCTTTTCAGTATTGATGCTCCTTTGTTTTGTTGTTGTTTCACAATAGTCATCTTCCATTTATCCAGGTGAAAACAAAACTTTACAAAGAAAACATGAGTTTAGCTGTCCTGACGTCCCTCTACAAATGCAGCTCCTGCCCTGTGATTGCTCTCAACTCTGTGTACACATTTGTAAGTTGTGGCAGATTATATGCATCATAGATGGTCAATATAGTATGCCTCATTCCGCATCCTCTTCTTATCGTGAGACGTCAACACTTTTCTCATCAAGAGCTCTATTTCTCCTTTTCTTTGAATGTGAGCAAAACATTGCAACTGTCTCAATAAAGGAAGTAAGGCAGACATGATGTTATATGACTTCCAAAACTAGGTCTTCCAAATGCCACACACTTTTGCCATGTTCTGTTGGTATATTTATTTGTGGAACCCAGTAGCTGTGCAGCAAGGAAACTCAATGTAAATTTCAAATTGATAGAAATAATTCAGGATGATATCCATTTTAAATTTTTGAAAGGCATTCAAGATGCGGGGACATCCAAGGGTAGAATGAAGTCTTTTATTTACTCTAAGAACAATTTTATATTAAAGCACATGCCTCTTTTTCCTGCCCTGCACACATGTTCTAATATAGTCATATTTAGACAAGTATAACCTGAGAGTTATCATATTAAACCAAAGACTAAAAATTTTAAAAGTATGACTTGAGAAGAATGGGCTATAGCTACAATATTTTGTTTCTCTAATGCTTCATCAGCATCACTTATGACCCAACATTTAAAATTATTTGGTGAAATAGGCTTGTTGCAAAAACAGACCTGTCCCAATGAGCAGTACCAATTCAGAGCACTTTTCCTACTCTGGAAATGGGTAGGAATTGAAGTTTAGTATCATACTAAGAGTGACCCATGGAAGGTACTTAAATGGTATGCCTATATTTGAGGGTATAGACTAAATATTCTCTGGCTCACCAAACCCTGCATACTAACATAGCTGATAATTCAGCCAGATAACAGGAAATAACAAGGATTTAAGCAATTTAATAGTTTAAGGAACAATTGAAATGTAAAAAGAAAGTGTTAGCAGCATTACATATAACCACAAAACAGTTCAAGTGTTAATCTTTGTATATATAGTGAAGTAATATGATATTAACTGATCGGCCAGAGTGATCTTGTTAACATAGCGTATGCCAATCTCTAAATGACAGTGCTGTCTAGGGATGTGTGAGCATTGTCATGATATATGAATATTCCTGAATAAATGAACCATGTTTAGAGTTACTTTCCCCTTAAATATTCCTCTCTGCTTCATGCTAGTCTCTATCTTTACCCATTGTGCCTATGTTACCCCCTGATTTTCTTATACAGTAAACACTACTGGACCTCAGCGTCAAATGATCTTTGCAAAGATTGAATAGATATCATGACGTTAAAGAGAGTGGAGTTGGAGAACTGCTTGAACAAAATGTATGGTTCCATTGGCAAATAGGGCCTCATAGACTTACAATGATTGAAATGTGAATAAAACACAAATGAGAAAAGTTATAAAAGTTCAACAGAGAAGAACTGGGACAATTAATTAAGTGGAGCCTCAAAAATTTGAGGAGCCGTGGCCGGGCGTGGTGGCGCATGCTTGTAATCCCAGTACTTTGGGAGGCGGAGACCGGAGGATCCGGGTTCGCGGCCAGGCTCAGCTCTCTCACTGTCTCTCTCTCTCTCTCTCTCTCTCTGTGTCTCTACTTAGTGAGGCCCTCTGTAACTTCGTGAGACCCGGTTTCAAAATAAAGTATAAAAAATAGGGCCGGGGGCGTAGCGTGGAG
>PVJS01026300.1:0-27118 GCA_004027185.1 Glis glis | reverse complement strand
CCCCAGCCCTATTTTTTTATACTTTATTTTGAAACCGGGTCTCATGAAGTTGCGGAGGGCCTCACTAAGTAGAGAGAGAGAGAGAGAGACAGGGAGAGAGAGAGAGAGAGAGACAGCTGAGGCTGGCCACGAACCCGGATCCTCCGGTCTCCGCCTCCCAAAGTACTGGGATTACAAGCGTGCGCCACCACGCCCGGCTCTCTTTTTAGTCTTTTAAGGCCCAGGCATTATATTGAATCCAAATAAGTATCTACAAAATGTGTAGAACTTTTTGATACATATGCTTTTAGGCCTGCTTAAAACTATAGCAATTCTAAATGATATATACATATTGTTGTCAAAATAGTAAAAGGATCAAATACAATGTTTGAGACTGAACATGTCTTATAAATACAGGGCAAACATTATGCAACTAACATGCATAATCTTATTCTTAAACTTTTTCTTACATGTAGTGGCCTTTTGTTGATCAAAAAAGTAAAGTAATATACAACAAGAAAAAAACAGCAACATATATTCCTATTTTATGATTTCTGCTCCTATTCTTTTAATTCTTCCTTTAAAAATACAACCTTACTACAATTACCTTCTTTTAAAATTCAAAACATATTTCAATTATCAGTTTGTAACCTCAGTTTGTACTAGCAATGCTTACTGAACATTGACAACAACACTTCTGCAGTGTAAACCTTATTTCCAAGTATACTTGATTAAAATATAGACTAATATCTTTCACTTTTCATTAAAATAAGATACTTTAGCTTTAAACTAAATTGGATGGTTGATATTGATGTTTAAATTCCAGGTTTTTTTTATCTATACTGAAGGTTTTTGATTCAATCAGTTGACACACTTTTGAGATCCTGTCTGGTAGCCATCACTGTGGAAGTTTCTATAAAAATTGAGAATCTTCACCAGTTAAGCTATACAACAAAATAAAGCTGTAGTATAAGCTTATTTGCTTGGAGATGAACATAGCTTGAACATCAGATGTGTTCTTAGCACATTGGTAGCAGCAATGGAAATTCAAAGAATGGGGAGATATTTTTTCTTAAACAATTATATCTCAAGAAAGCAAGATCTTGGGAACACGGTAGCAGACACAAGATATATACATATATTTGTGTGTGGGGGGGTGTGTGCATGTGTGCATGCATGTGTGCGCTTTTTCAAGGATCTTTCTCCCTAATTAGTTTTACAGGATGTTCCTCTAACCCTATTATTCAATATTTAAAATAAAGAAGTAAACCAAGAGCTTGTGCATTTTTCTATATATTTGGTATAATAACTTTTGGTGAGCTGTTTACAACACTAACCATGACAACAACACATTTTTCCAGGACTACATATTCCCATTAGATAGCCTGTTTAGCCTGTTATTTATTTTCTAATTACATCAAATATTAGTTCACTTAATTACTGATATAGCCAGAGCACTTTGGTCATCCTTTAAAAAAAATATTCTTTACCACTTTGCAGAGATGTACCAGGAACTTAACTCTAAACCAAAATACCAAGAATCATTGCCTCAATCTGTCTTATACTGTTCTTATGGACCAGATTAAAGTACGATGTTTCAACTGAAGATATAAAGTTACATATATTATAATATTTTTGTAACCAAACACATTTTCAATAATATTTATTGAATACCTAGATAGGCTAATCAAGTGATTGTCATGTCCCTAGTGCTTCTCAGAGTGCATGAAGTGAAAGATAGTGAAACAGGAAGTGAAACGAACATGAGGGAATCATCCTTCACACTGACAAGAATCTGGAGCAATTCCTGTATTTGGTAAACTGGGGACACGGCTTCTGACACAAACTGGTGACAAACTGAACTTTCTGCTATAGTGGAGATTTAAAATGGCGGTTGAGGCAGAACAAACTGTAAAAGCATGGAGGAAATTTGGGAAATACAGTGTCACTCAAAAAATCCAATTGAAACAAAAACATATAAATATTTTTCTTTGTTATTTAGATAAATGGTATTGCAAATATGGATATGATTTGACTTGAAATTTATATAATTCAAACTCAGGCATGCTGAGAAAAATGAAAGCAAACCAAGAAAGCTCTGAAATAAGTTCCTTTTTTTTCTTTTTTTTCCCACTCTCATTTGGGGCTTTTTTGTTTACTAACTTATTACTTACCCTAAAGTTATTTCAAATTAAATTTAACTACTAACAAAACAACAGGACAAGAAAAAGTGATAAGATAGAGCTTCAATTATCCTAGAGAGTATTCTATGGTGTATAATTAGTTTGATCAGCATAAAATAAGCCTGGCACTCTCTTACATAATAACCTACAACTGAACTACCTTGACTTTTTAAGCTGACATAGCGGGGTGTGTTTGGATTCTTTATCCCATGTACTTTATATGCCATTCATTTGTGTCTGCCCTAAATTAACAAAATTCTGCAATTCTAGTTGATTTATTTATCACCACTAGAGTTTTTAAAAGCCAAGTATTTTTCTTAAAATGTTCCAACAGGTTTAAGTAAAGAAGATGCTAACAAAATCCAGTGTTTTGCATTCTGTTTACTCAATCCAACACCATTGAGCTAAAAAATTCAGAGCTGACAGAGAGTGATGACTTATACTAAATCTCTGCAATGGTTATTGATAGTGACCTTACTCAAGAGAATCTCCAAGACTGAGACATTAGTTGAAAATATATTATCTTGAAAAATATGAATACATATATATATATATATATTCAAATTTTAACTTTTTATTTCTAGAATAAGCTTTGTCAGACAATTAGTGCCAAGCAGAAACTATAAACTAAAATTGACTAATATTAGAATAGACTCATTATATGTCTACACAGTTTGAAAATTGATAGACCATTGAAAGTTATCAAGATATCCATCTTCCTGAATTTCAATAGTTTTGACTGTAAAAAAGTTAGAATCCAATTTATAAGTATGCTACAGAAATAAATGGAATATGTGTAAGTAGCTATTGCACAATAGGAAGTAAAATTGTAGGGGCCGGGGATGTGGCTCAGTGGTAGAGCATATGCCTAGCATGCATGAGGCCCTGAATTTAATCCATCGCACTGCAAAAAATAAAAAAAAGAAGGTAAAAATTATAATTTTATATTATTTATCATAGCCTTCTAATTGTCTTCTCCATCTCTAATCTCTTTCTGATTCAATTGTCAAGCTTTTCCAATACTACAAATTTAAAATATTATTCACAAGCTCGTGTGTCTTCAATCTACTTCACTTTCAGTCACCCAGATCCAATGTTTCTTCCTAGTTCAAACACACACTACTCACCAAAGATACTAAGTGTAAGTAAGGTGTTTTATATTTTTATCAGCTTTCATCTGTTTTTTTTTTCTTCAAATCTAGTATGCTCACTTGAATCTTTCAAATTGTACTCATATGTTAAGGTCTAGCTCAGATATGAACACTTTCATGAAATCTTCATTGATCACCTATGTAAGAAATAAGTGTGCTGATCTTTTGATTACCTTTAGCTGTCTGTAAAATCTCAAGCCACTTTGCTCCAATCTGCTTGTAGGACTGTGGATATTCTGTTCTCCTTTTGCTCCAGAAATCTTCAGTAAGCTTGAATTGTTTATTTTTAAATGTCTCATGCCATAATATCAGTGAAAATCATTATTTTGATGACTGCATCAAAATATTGTAAATATATGAACTCATACTATTAATTATCAAAACAGTATTTTTATGCTATGTATTGTATAATGATAATTTGAGTTTTTATTATAATCATAAAGTTGAAAGGGTAATTTTCTATTTTTTATGACACTGGAGATTGAACCCAGGGTCATTCTACCTCCAAGCTATACCCCCTGCCCTTTTTATTTTTGTTTTTGAAACAAGGTCTCACTAGGTTGCTGAGGCTGTCCTAGAACTTGCAATCCTCCTGTCTCGGCCTCTCAAGTACTGGGTTTATAGGCATGTGCCACCATGCCCAGCACAAAATGGTAATTTTCTTAAGTCACAGATTTCAGTGTGCTTCTTGGCAACAGAAATTTAATAAATATATCAATATCCCCTTATGCCTATGTGTTCATTATATATTACTTCAAAAGTGAGCTATATTAAAATTATGATCCTATAGAAACTGAGCAGTGGGCCCTAGAATTTTGCTGTGAAAATAGTAGTTTCTAGTTTTTAGATAATATGAAGACAGATATTAAGAGCAGCATAGATATTTCTAGCACATGGGAGGCAGAGAAGGGTAGTAAATAGGACATTAGGATCACTTATCATAGGTGAGAATTCAAATCCTATTCTCATACTCACTAGCTTTTACACAAAGTATCAGAATATACTCACAGTACCAGCTGTGCCAGCTCAAAGAGTCAAAGTAGTTCATTTTACCTTTTCCACAGTTTCCTAACATAAAAAATAGGGACTAAGAAAAAGGTTTTGCAAAGAAGAAAGTATGTCTCTAATGCCCTTAATACCATGCACATATGCTCAGTCTGTATTAGCTACATTTGTAGTTGTTGCTATTATTATTGAAGCCAAATTTCCAATTGCGCCTAAGGGGAAATGACTTCTTGGAAGCTGTTTGAAGCATGGAAAAGAAGGTCTGCCTCATGGACTTGCTTTTCCAGCTCTCCGTTAACTACTCACTTTCACAGCTGGACCTGTCTTGGGGCCATCAGGCTTTATCTTTGAGGTTCTATAATCAGGAAAGAATTTTCCTGTTAACATGTGTGAGGTGATCACATATCACTATACATAGATTCTTTGCTTGAATCAAGTTTAGCAAGAAGTTTCAGAGAATGTAAACAACATGTCTTGGAAAGCCAGTCACTGGGGATACAGAAAAGTTAGAAAGGTGTGTTAAGGCACAAATTTGTCTGCATCACGTCCTTACACATGATCAGGGTACTAGAGCTGATAAAAGGGGTGGGGGCTATGAACCCTCATACCTACCTTTCTAAGGTACATCAAAGCCACCTCTTTCCTTTTGGGCCTGTTTGCAGAGGCAGCACAGGAACATAGAAATCACTGAGCAACCAGAGGTCTAGATTTTAACCTTCACCCACAAGCTCACTATCTGTACAATTTAACTTTGTTCATCCTGCATATCTATCAAATGATGGAAATGGACTATATGAGCTCTGAAATCCCTCTCAACATTAAAGCCTGTTCATTTTCTGATTATACTGTCTTCAAAATGACAGAAGTTCTTAATGGTACTTATCCTTCCTTCTAAAAAGCCTTCTCTTTTAATCCTGTGAATATTTGTTCCATGGATTAAATGTTGAGAATATAAACACAAATGTGTGTTACTGGAGAGACCAGAAGGAATTTGCCTCTCTGAGTTTTTATGAGGTCCTTCAGTCATACTTTTGTCATGCTCTTTATAGTTTATTCTTCTTATTATACGTGCTGGGGACTCTTTAATTTCATCCTTGGGTTGTATACACATATTACTGGTATTTTTAGAATCACTTTATGAGTACAAAATCTATTCCCTGTGCCCTCATCAATTTGAAATTACCATTTTAAGGCTGATTAAATAAGGATTAGTGCCAATGTTCTACTTATTAGGCTGTGTCTTCAACTGGAACTGATGATGTAGTATTTGTCAATAACTAGTTCACAGCCTTAAATTCCACAAAATGAAACCTTTGCATCAGGGTCCATCTGTCTGAAAATTTTGAGGCAAGCTTCCATGAAGAGGAAAGCCATCTATTATATGATGATATAAGCGTAAAGTGGCATGTATCACAGCTGTTTGATTACTGCTGGGAAGATGACTTGCGTTCCCCTTAAGCCCTCTATCAGAATCCAGCAGTGATGGATTGAATTCCCCTTGCCTTAGCATGATGATGGATGACTTTAGGAGGATATACAAGAATTGTAGAATCTCGGCAGAAATTAATTAACATCGCAACCAAGAGATGCTTGCATTGATCTCTGCCATGATAGGAGATTGATCCAAGGAGTTGGTGAAATATCTACTAAACTTTCTGAAAGTATAAATGCACGAGCATTCATCTGAGGTTTTTTTTTGTTTGTTTGTTTAATGACACCTAGTTCAATATGTGTAGCAATTATAAGACTCAAATTTATATTTCTGCCAGTTAGTAGGAACATCCACATCTGCAGATGAGTAGACTAAGGTGGTGGTCTATCCTGATGCATGGTTCACAATGCACATTTGGTAGTAGTAGTCCTTCGGTAAGACGCTGCATATGTGAAGGAATGAAAGGGTCAGGTGACTGATACCTAACGATATAGTGGGGAAGGGATCTAGATGTAAGACTTGAGAAGATCAAGCCTCCACACCTTCAGGTTGCAGGAAACTGACTTCTGTGAGCACAGTTCCCCTAGTGTGAATATTGTCATCTGCCTATTTTCCTGCATAGGCACTAGTATTAAATAAAATAAAATACTCCAAGCTTATACTAAATAAAGCATTAAATAAATTAAACATATATAAAGAATATAGTACTTATCCTTTCTCTCTTACATGAGTACCAGGAAAGCAAAAGTAAAACAACATATTCTGAATTTTATAATATAATTCTAATTTCTTTAAATGAAGACAAAAACAATTGTTTGGAAAATATTTTCTGAATTTCAAGCTTTTCATAGTTAAAATGCAAAGAGAAAGACGAACCAAATGACAAATTTTGAGTACTTTAAAGGGCATATTTTTCCTATTAAAAGCAAGGAATAAGAAGTTATCAAAAAGAAAATATACTAGAAATTGTTTTCTTGGTTACAAGAAAGACCTTAAAAAGTCAAATTCATTTTTGGTTGTATTGATTAATTTGGAAGACCCCACTTGAAATTATACAAGAAAAATTTAAAGCTTATATTTAAGTATACTGTTTGAAATTCGGTTGTTCAAGGTGAAATGAAGCCAAATCAAAACCAAGTATAGAGGAAAAACAAAAAGTACTAAGAAAACTAAAATTGATCTTCCTGGGAAACAGGTGCTGAGCCGGTAAAAAGAGGTTAGTGGCTAACAACAGTGCACAGCCCTTTTCTTTTCCCCTAAAACAAAAATGTTCAGTTACAGCAAGCGAGTTCCCAGGGGAATTATCCATGAAGGCTGATAGAGTCCTGTGAGCTGACTCATGATTTTATTCTTGGAACTGATGAAAACAAAGGTTTATAGGCTGAGAACTTGAAGAGAAAAAAAATAATGAAAAGGAGAAGTCATTTAAAAACGCTCTGTTTGCACAGCTAAGTGGTTACACAAGTACTGAAAAGATTGAAATACAGACTATGTCTCCCATTCTCCCCAAAAGAAGATCAGTGAATGATACTGTTGGAAGAAATGTAGCTGAGGAACTAAGTTTCAACATGATTCAGTAGGGGTAGGAGACTCTTCTTATTCATGTATTCAGGGTTTAAACATTAATTTTTGATCCATTAAGTATCAGATATTGTGCTAGATGCTAAGGATACACACATAAATAAAATATTGCTTTACGTTAAGAAGTTAACTGTAGAACCAGCCTAGAGATCCAGCAGATGAATAGATCACAAAACTGTGACATATAACACACAATGGGATTTTACTCAGCCATAAAGAAGAATTAAAAATTATGTCATTTGCAGGAAAATGATGGAACTAGAGAATAATATGCTAAGTGAGATTAGTTGGACTCAGAAAGCATCTGTTTTCTCTCAAATGTGGAAGCTAGAGAGAAATTGGCTAACAAAAAAGACGTCAGATAAGGGTGTAGCATCTCCAATGGGGCAATGGAGGGGGTTTAAGGAAGGGAGGAGGAGGATGGACATGTAATGGAGCTTAACAGTTTAAATGATGCTATCTATGTATATGAAATTATTAATACCAATCTCAGTTGGAGTGGGGTAGGGTCCAGAGGGGAACATACCAAGTGTTGTGTGCATATATATCACTATCACTCTATACCTCATTGTGATGTATAATTACAATGTACAAGTAAAGGCACTAAAAATGAAATTTATCATCTAGTAGGGGAACAGCCATGAATGAAATACTTAAAGATACATGTTAGAGACATAATAGACACTATAACTTGATGAATAAAGGGGACTTTGCTTAATTCTGTTTGTAAAATCAGTTCAAATAAAGAGACGGTCACGAAAGTTAAAAAAAAAACTATAAATACTGCAAAGGTGAGACCAGAAATCTAGGAGGTTCAGAAGAAAATAGTTTCTTGAAAACAGTACATTTGAAGTGGTAGAGAGACCACTGTCAAAGGGCAAATGCAAATTATACTGAAGAGATATTGTGACTGAATGCCTTTGTCAGAATTAGTTGCAGAATGTCACATCTGAAAGTACCTTTGCTGATCTTGATGCTGGTGTTCTTGACATGTTCACCACAGTATCTTTCAGAGCACCACTACTGAATTTGGATTAATTTGGTTCATGAGAATCAAATACGAAGATTATACTGTACATATCCTATTTTAAATCACATGCTCAGCAACCAAGCTCAGAGAGACCCAGGTAGTTTGGGGCCTTCCATGGGCAAAATACACTAAAATTCCACAAAATACAGCAGATTTAGACAAAAGCAATACCTCAAGTTTGAAGTGGTGCTATATGATTTGATATTAGATATGGAATGGAGATGCTACAACTTTTGGGAAGGGGTTGTTGGGGATCAAACCCAGGGCCTTGATCATGTGAGGCAAGTGTTCTACCAGCTACAACTGAACAAGTGAAGATTCCTGCAATTTTTTTTCTATTTCTCTCTCAATCAAAACTCAGTTACAAAATGAAGGTTGCCCGGTAGAACTCCATTGAATAACAGCCAGTTAATTTAAAACCTTTTTGGTCTAAATTATGTACTTGTATTTCCTAGGGAAATTTGTCACAGAATTTTATAGTAGTCATCCAGATAATTAAGTTCTGAATCAGATTCTAACAGTGGGGCGCATCAGAACATAAATTAAAAGGATTTTAAATGACCACATTTTATTTGAATCCCCGATTGTGCACTCTAACACAAATTTACCTGTGTAACATTAACAGACTAAAGTTGATACATTTTAATAAAATATAAAAGTTGAAAGCCTTTCATCCTAACTGCTTTTAATTCCAAGTGAAAGTTTGAATTACAATAGTGGCCACTGCATAGAATGATGTTTGAAGTTGTTTCCTGCTGACAGTTTTAATTTGACTTGCTTTGAATTTCTTCTGGCTACTCTAAAACTTCAGTTGACGTGGCATCAATTTTAAGTTACACTTCTGTTTAAATAAATTTGAATACACGAATAGAAGATGTGAGGATAACAACTAAAACAAACAGAAATGAAAAAAATGACACAATTAAGGAGAGAATACGAAGTAACATAAAAAAACAAGCTCATGAAAATCACTGAAGCAAATGCATAATATATGAATACAAAGAAAGAATTTTAAAAGGGAAGTAAAGAAATAGCGTAGAGATAAGGTCTAGAAAAAATACTATATTCAAATGAAATCAACGTAGGAATAAAGGTTTTAAAGTTAGAACAAAATGAGGTAAAGAAGAAAAATCTGAATATTGTGCCATCTAAAAATATGATGGTTTAAAATGGTATCTGTGAGTAGATCTGCAAGTGGAAATGTGGAACTATTCAAATAATGAAAACAAAACCATTTTATGAAAAAGAAATGCCATATTCTATGTGATGTTATGAAAATCAGACTTCTGAACAAAAGTAGTTTGAGTTCAATGATTCCAATAGGAAGGGTTATTTTTTCTTTAATGTAAATGCCCATCTGATATAGACTCACCCTTGGTGAAGGAGAAAATAAATGTATATACAATTAGTATAACAGGTATAGTTATATTTCCAAAATAATATTCCCACATATTCAGTATAATAAGACAACATCATCATATATTATTTTGTTTTTGTATCCAACCTCAGAGCAAATGATTACTTTTTCCACTCAACATGGAAAGATAAGAAGGTAGGTAGGTAGGTAGCTAGCTGGCTAGCTAGAGATATATCTGTATCTTCAAAGATACAGATATATGATATGAAGTACAAATATGGATGCAATAATTTCTAGGGCATTTATCTGTGTTTCTATCTTTGTATCTCTATATTCTCTAATGTTAATGTTCATATCTATGATACTGAATTCAAAGTCAAGAGATTATTATCATAATTGCTATTTCTTCTCCCAATCTAATTATCTTTCTATTCTTTCTTGGAAATAAATTGAATTAGTTGGATAAGATTAATCTTTACATTTATGTAGAGTGCATCAAAAATATCTCATATAAATAGAATAGAATCATGACAGAAATATAGAAATTTTCAAAATAATTTATACTGATTTGTACTGAAAGTACAAAAGCCATTTTTGTACTAAATTTGTATTTGGATATGTGTAGTGTTCTGAGAACAGTATTTCAAAGAAAAACTAAAAAGAATACAATGAGTCACAAAGAATGTAGAAAACTGTCTTGCCTTAGCATTCTGTATCTTGCTCAATTCATCTGGATGCATATTCCATATTCAAAGTCATAAGAATTTCAAACAGGTAAAAAAGCCTAAACATTCTTGCTACCTTTTTGGAAGCATATGAAATACTTTTTTCATTAATATTAGATATCTGATCATTAGGTGTCATTCATCCACTAATTCTTATATCATGCTACAAATATTTAATGAGTACTTACTCTATTTCAGGAATGCAAGACATTGAGGAAGAAGACAGATATGATCCCTTCCATAATTAAATTTATAGAACTTTGCAACTTCACTCAATCCCTTAGGACCTCAGCTAGTTCAGCTGAAAATACCTCAATTAATCTATGCTTGTTCAAGTGCCTTCTGTGTCTGGAATTCTATGGTTGTTGGGGAGAGGCAGGCTACATATTGTCATACAAATGTGTCTAGATGCTTAAACTGTCAAAATATATGCTATATCAGGACCATTACAATAATAAATAAGTGAAAATGGTGATTTATTTAAGCTTTACTCTCCTAAAGGATTGAATCAAGAAATAAATATTTCTATTACTTTTAAGACTTTTCTGCTATACTTTTAATAAAAATATTTTATTTTATTCTCTGAATGGACATAGGTAAACTTTTTAAATATTTGTGAGGTTATGTTAAAACAATTTAAGGCTCAAACTTAAATTGATTATTCATATAAATGTATAGACTTTTTATTGTATTCATTTTAATTTTTTTGCAGTGCTGGGGATCAAACCCAGGGCTTTGTGCATGCTAAGAAAGTGTTCTACCACTAAGCTATATCTCTGGACCTCTTTTGTTTTTTTATTTTCCTGGATTAAGGTCAGTTAATTCTTAGATTATTATAATCAATCAGTGATATCAGAGTGTATCAATTACTCATTTCATAAAGAAATTTGTAAAGGCAGGCATGGTGGTGCTCGACTGTAATCCCAGTACTTGGGAGGCTGAAATGGGAGGATCGCAGGTTTGAGACCAGCCTCAGCAAAGTAGTGAGACTTTCAATAACCTAGCAAGACCCAGTTCCAAAACAAAAAAATAAAAAAGGGCTGGGGGTATAGCTCGGATGTATATACACCCCTGGGTTCAATCCCTATTCTCTCTCTCTCTCTTTCTCTCTCTCTCTCTCTCTCTCTCTCTCTCTCTCTCTCTTTCACACACACACACACACACACACACACACACACACACACACACACAAAATAGAAATTTGTAATTTTGTAGTCATTTCTGCTGTCGTTTAAAAAGCTTACTCTTATTGTTTTCTTGTTTACCTAAATTCAATTGAGATTCTTATATTTGTATATCTCATAATATGTCTCATAATAATTGTGCTGCTAAGTTAATATTTTTAAAGCATGTGACTTTTTAGGGGATACAATTTTGACAGACAATACTTGTGGGGGTTGACATGGTTAAAATGCATCACAAACTCTGCCAAAGCAATACATTTTTACTGCTAACATTAAAATCAGAAAGAAAGAAGGCAGAAGGAGCAACTTTAGTGCATATAAATGTGAGATTTTATGGATGGGAAAATATAGAAACAGCTTTGGACTCTGGATACAGTTCCATCTCTATTTACCAACTATCTATGTGACCTTGTGTTAGATGATTGGACTCTGAAATGATAGGATAGGACTAGATGGTCTTTAACATCCATTCCAGTTAAAAGGACTGTAATTCCAACCATAATATAATGTTATAATTCTACCCTTAAAAGATAGCCAACTCCTAATAGTGGCCTCTAGTCAGAGTAATTGCTAGCCTTTGCTCTGTAACAAATATAACTTTTATGTCAAGTAATTCTAAAAGGGAGGTACGTAAAGGATAAAAGAAAATGAATAGGTTACATTGCCAAAAGGAATCCTAAGGTGGATAACAAATCAGGTGTCTGCCCTAAATGCAATATGACAGTAAAGAAAGGTCAATGCTATTGTGGGATACACAACAGCAAATCTGGAGACAATAGTTCTCCTTTGTTCAATTCAGTGCCTGAAATAGGAAGCTCAATGTGACTCTTAAGGGTTAGGAATGATTTGATAAGTCAAAGCCAACAAAGAGAACAGACATTTCTTACATATTGTAGAGGTCCAATATATATTAATGCTCTTTCTTTTTTTTGCTACTGGGAATGGAACCCAGAGGCATTCTACCTCTGAGCTACACTGCCCAGCTCTTTTTATTTTTTATTTTGTAACAGGGTCTCACTAAGTTGATGAGGCTGGCCTTGAACCTGAGTTCCTCCTGTCTTAGCCTTCAAAGTACTGGGATTTCAGGCATGTTCCACCTCCTGACCTGATAATGTCTTTTAATTAAAATATGTATTTTTGTATATATGTGTATATGTATTTATTCACATACATATGCAAATGGATAGATATAGAAATTAATAAACTTCCAAAAGGATGATCTCCAGGACATATACTCATTGAATATTGGGATTTTTAGGTTTTTTTCCCTGCTATTTCATTAGCACCTACAACAGTTAAGTCTGACACATATTACATATCAGATACATAACAAGTCCAACATTTTAAGTCTTTAAAATGCCAGAGTATTGTTCTTTTTGAGTACCTTCATGCTCTGTTTTTCAAAGCAAATTTTTGTTAAAAAATGAATTTTCCCTGATAGGTGGGATACTGGCAGTGGTTTTACAATGGAGTATCTGAATAGAGATATTAATTTGTATAAAATGTAGAAACAAATGTTGTCTAAAATTTTCTAAATATTATAAATCCTAGAAATCCCAGAGATTTTATATTCTAGAAGAGCCTAAGAAAGAGTGTTTATCTTTAGATGAATTTAAGGGTTGCTTCAAATTTCTGGGTCTCTAATCTGGTGTTTGGCTGTGTAGGAAGGACTGTGAATGTTTCTAAAGCAAGATTAAGTCCAACCTGAAAGCTAAAGTCAAACCTGGATTTTACCTTTTTAAAAGCCCTTTCAGCTCACCAAGTGCTGTGTGCATGTATGTCACTATCACTATGAACTACATTATGGTATGAAACTACAATGCACCAATAAATATATAGAAAGTAAAGAAAACAATCTGAATATCAAGAAGAGAATAGTTGAAAAATACATATCCATACTACTAAATGTTATGCAATTATTTTAAAAGTAAAAATAAATAAAAGTCCTTTCAAAATAGTAATCTGGTAGGGTTTTTGTTTTGTTTCATTTTTTGCTCAAAGTGTGAGGATGGAAGAAAAGTAACATTTGCAAATATCTTCTGTAGTGTCAGTCTTGAGTTTTCTAAAGTGGGTTTCCCAGGGCACCTGGTAGAATATGGATAGATCCAGGATGTAATCAAATAGTGTATGGGAAATTATGAGTGCCATATTACTAAAAGAGAATAACTAATGTTATCTCATTAAGAATCTTACATCTACAAATATTTTAAAGTTTTAGAGTTTGTCAACATTTGAACTTATTTTTCCAAAGTATATAACCAAAATTTAGATGCCTTTAAGAAATATTCAATATATTGTAAAAAGTTCTATTATTTGAATTTTAGCAGATGGTGATTAGATTTGCACTATTTTTATTAAAGAGGAGAAAAACCCTCTAATCAACCTTGCTGCCTTTATATTCTCTTTTATTGGAGTCCAATAAATCTTTCTGATAGCTTCACGTATTAAGATACACTTTTGACAAAATGTCTTTCATTTTGATTTAAAATAGCACATTCTAACAGCTTGATTGAGTACCCGTAGCCTTATCTTCATTTCAGGAGTTGAAACTAATAATTAATTTCAAAAACACAGATTTCTAGCTCCTGTAGGTTTGAAAACATTTTAATTGCTTTTGATAATTTGTTTTCCACTATCATGCAATCTCTGGAGAGTTGAAATCTAAAATATCTGTGTTACCTAGATAAAGAGTACAGGCAGGATAAAGAAGAAAAATGTGATTTGCAAAGAAATATATATGTACATTACATACATATTTGTATGAATAAATAATACTTAAGATATATGCCTATCACAGACAGGTGCTTCAAGACACAGTTATCTTGCATTATGTAGCATTACTGTAGCACTAAGTTGAATTTGATGAATTTATTATTGTATCTAACCTTTCAAGTACTGTATGGATTTGAGAGTTTTACCAGCTTCCTGTATTGAGTTTCTTCTTGTATAAGGTAATTTTTTAATCTCTCAGCCATCTTGTGTTCTTTCTAGAAATGTCATAGAAATTATTTCTTTTCTTTGCTGCTGTCTCTGAAAACACCACAATATTTAATATGTCACAGGAATCCTAGGTAACAGGAGACCATAGTTAATATACAAAGGAAAATTTAAAGCATCTGGTCTATCCCTGTTTATATATTAGCAATCTATTCAATATATAAATAAAAGTAGACATCAAGCATATGCATTTGAATGGGGAGTTGTTATTCAATGAGTATACAGTTCTGCTTCTGCAAGATAAATTCTAGAGATCTGCTGTGCAACATAATTCCTATTATGATGTAGAAAATGTCTCTTTCCCAAAGGTTCATGTGCTGGAAACTTTGTCCTCAATGTAAGGGTGTTGAGAGGTGGTGGGATCTTTAAGAGGGGTTACTGCATTTCTTTTGTGAGTTCTTACTATGGGACTGTGTTAGTTACCTTAAGAATTAGTTGTTATAATCTGACTTCCTTTGCTTGCTGTCTTGCTTCCTCTCTTGTCATGTGATCTCTGCCAGATGGACCACTTGCTCCCTGCTCTTGCACAAGCTGCCACAATGTGATGCCATCTGCCATGTTGTGAAGCAGTGTGGCACCCTTAGCAGGTGTGGCCACCTGATCTTAGACTTTTTGGCCTTTAAAACCATGAGCCAAAATAAGCTCCCTGTTTCAGGTATTTTGTTATAGCAACACAAAATGGACTAACATCATGTCTGGAGGTGAGAGTACTGTATTATGAAGTGAAAATTTTAAGAAGAAAATCTCTTAAGATTTCTTACCACACACAATGGAATTTTACTCAGTCATAAAAAAGAACAAAATTATGTCATTTGCAGGAAAAGCCAGAGGATACCATGCTACATGAGATCAGCCAGTCTCATATGTTTTCTCTCACATGTGGAAGCTAGAGAGAAATTCAGAAACAAAAGGGACTTCAGATAAACAAGGAAGAATACCAGTAGAATAGTGGAAGGGGTTTGGGGTGGAGGAAAGGGTGGAAAGACTTGAAGAGAAATAGTCCAAATAATGCTAAGTACATATATGAAGTTATCAATAACAATCTCAATAGTATGCACAGAGAAGGGAACATTAGAGGTGCTTTGTGCATGTATGTTTCTAAAGCTCTGAACCTCATTATCATGTAAAATTGCAATGTACCAATAAAAGTATATATAAAAATTTCTTACACAGAAAAAGATTGAAGGCATAAAGAAACTCTTAGAGGTGATAGATATGTTTAATACCTTGATTGGGGTGATTGCACATGTCCAAACTCATTAATTTATATATATTAAATATGTGTAATTTATGTATCAATTATACTTCAATAAAAGTGTCAATTTTTTAAAAAGCATATGCTTTCAGTCATTTTTTGTGATCACTACTTATTTTTTATAAACATTTTTTCTTAAAAACATTCATTATGGCAATCATCAAGAAGGATGTGGGGAAATAAGACCTCTTCTACACTGTTGGTGAGATTGCAAATTAGTACAGCCACTATGGAGATCAGTGTGGAGATTCCTCAGAAAACTGGTAATGGATCCACCATATGATCCAGCTATACCACAACTGGGTATCTTTCCAAAGGGACTGAAATCAGAATGTTAACAGTGACACATGCATTTCCATGTTTATAGCAGTATAATTCATAATAATCAAATTATGGAAACATAATTTGTCCATCAACAGATAAATGAATTATAAAATTATGAGATATACATACAATGGAATTCTACTCAGCAATAAAGAAGAACAAAATTATATCATTTGCAAGAAAATGGATGGATTTGGAAAACATTGTTAAGTGAGATTAGCCAGTCACAGAAAATGAAGGGTCATATGTGTTTTTTCATATTCAGAAGCTACGGAGAAATTGGGATACAAGCGGGACTTTAGATAATGGAGGAGAAACCCCAGTGGAGCAAAGGAGGGGTTAAGGGGAGGTTGGGGGAGAGGAGAATTAATGAAGGAAACACTTCCATTGACATTATACACATATGTGAGAATACCTGTGTCAATCTCCATATCATGTATAGGGAAGATGGGGGAGCAGTGAGGGAGCCAGGGAAAAGCTCATCAAGTACTGTGCACATGTATGTGACTATCACTATGAACTACATTATGATGTGAGACTATAATGCACCAATAAAAGTATTAAATGCATCATTATCCAAATACTTAATAACAAAACATAAAATTGTTATTTATGGCCTGAATTTAATTGACAATGTTTCATACCTGATTTTGTAGATTGGTCACTTCTTCCCTAAGTGATAAACTCAGATGAAGGTGGGAAATTATGGTTCATAAGTTACACATATGAGTTACTTTCAATTGGACTTTGATGGTCAAAAATAAAATGAAATATGTAAATAAACTAACAAGAAAACAAAAATCACAGTTACATGCATGGACCAAGAATTCATGGTATTTTTCATGTAATTAAATAAATAGTCCAAAGGCAAAAATGTAAAATAATTATCCCATGAGAAGTCATATAGCAATAAATTTAAATAGCAGCAAAATTTAGGGTGAAAAATTTTAAGAGACATTTGGCATGGTGATATCAAGTCCAGTGTTGGAAATACAAATTATTTGTGATAAAATTAGTCTTATTATTACATATTTGCTTTAATAAATCACAAAAATATTGTCATAGGAGTGGAAGTATAGCTTTGGTTTCTATCTACCAGATAGATCTTCCTAGACCAAAAAAATGTAAAACTTCAAAATCTCATTAGTGAAGATATGATTTGTTTAATGGTTTTACTAAAAAAGGAAGTGACAATATATTGCACTTAAATGTTGCTTTTGAGTTCGATTGAGAGTACATGGTCAGTCCTTGTCACAGAGAAGATTCAGGAACTGTATGAGGTTATATTTTCATTACATTGTCATTGCACAACTATTTAATCCATGATCTGAAGGGTTAATGCAGGAAAGTTCTTGTAATTTGCATCCACCTTACAAGAATACCATGCTATGCACAGTAGCTTGTATTTTTACAATTGCATTACCAAGCAGGACTAATTTCTTGGGAATTACTTGCTCAAAGACCACATACAAAATGACAATATGAAAATATTTCAAATAATTGCAGAACTATAGAAATAACACAGCAATCAAATATAGATCTGTGACTTGTTTGCATGTTTTTCCAGTCTAACCATGTCCTCCAATTGGACAAAATTTGAGTTCTCAGAATAATTCTTCAAGTAGGCCAGTGAAGATCCTGTTAAATAATACAAAGATTTCTAAAGATGAATGTTGGGGCACCTCCGTGACCAGCTGCAGATGCTACTCTAATAGATAAAACACTATGATTTCATCTGTAACTACTGGTGCTCTATTCAGGCCCCAAATTGATTTGAATAGATACTTCACTCCTGAAATGCATTAGTTCCTCCTACAAGTTATATTATCAACTAGCAAAATAAATTCATGTAAAAAGGGCTTGGAGATCCTTGGGAGAAGTACTTGTTAAATGTAACTCGAAAGCAGATTTGAAAATTTTCCCCTTTTAAATTTATTTTCCCAGGGTCCTAATAAATGAAAGCTGGGCTGCCATCCAGGTTTCCAAGCCACTAGAGCCTGATTGTTTTCTATTTGTTTCAGTGTTTAAAGCCAACAAAAGCTGCATTAAAACTGACGGTGCCAAGTAGTAACAAGCATACTTTAAGCATAGCTAATATATGAACCCACAACCCCAGGTTGTAATATTTTAAACACAACAGAATTTAGAGGCGAGGCTCTTTGTCATTGCACTTTATGAACAAACCATTTTTAATATAGCATGTTATGAAAACACAAAAATATCTCACTAATAACAGAATGGTAACTGTATAATTTTAGGTTCCCTATATTTCTTTTGCATTTCACATATTTATTTTGTACACCCTATTTCCTTTAAATGGAAATGTCTCTCATAATTCTTATTGCAAGTACACCACACACACAAAAGATTTCTGAAGATGAATATACCTTTCTAAAGGTATATACACATACACAGTTGTTTCAATTTCTTTCTAACTTTCTTTTTTTTTTTTTTTTGCGGTTACCGGGAATTGAACCCAGGGGCGCTCTACCTCCGCGCTACACTCCCGGCCCTATTTTTTATACTTTATTTTGAAACCGGGTCTCACGAAGTTGCGGAGGGCCTTACTAAGTAGAGAGAGAGAGAGAGAGAGAGAGAGAGAGAGAGAGAGACAGAGATCTAACTTTCAACATCCCTAATTATCATCATTCATGTCCCTGATTGCCACTTTTGTGACAACAAAACAACTCTTTGCTATTACCACCCTAAAACACGAAAAATAAAATTATTATATGTAAAAGGGTGACTGACATCCTTAGAACATCCATTTTTTATATTTTACTTTAAATTAATTAAATATTGTTTTAGCTAATTACGCATTTGAGATTTTTTTTAATTTTACTACTTCTTATTTTAGGCAAGAGAAAACTTGTTATATCCTAACATCATAAGACTCAGGCCTTTTAGGCAACTGAAGGCTCCTTGTGAAGTGCTGTCCATTTGTTATGCTGAATATTTAAAACTACCTTTGATCTACTCTCACACTAATAATACAACTATTCTAAAGATTATATATCATAAAGGACAAGGCTGAGAATTCTGATGTTATAATTATTATTTTTGAGAATTTACATGAATAGGTGTGTAAGTGGAAATAACCAGAATACAAAATATATCCTTGGAATATTGAGCTCTAATCTGCTTTACCTCCCCCCCCACTATATTCAGCTGATACAACTCCAATGTTAATCTTCAATTAACCTATATTAATTTGTCTAAAGATTAGCAGAAATAAATCTCCACAGTGGTTCTGCGGTTCTGTCTCCCTCTGTTCATAAGAAGAAAAGGGTGACAATGAGAATTATTTCAAGTGTGTGGGAAGAGTCCTTGACCCAGTTAACAAACAACGCAAATTCTCTCATTTGGTTCCCTCCTGCTTAGCACTCTCTGATGGAGAGATTCAGTCTCATAAACTATAAAATTCCCATTTTAACAGTAAACATTTGACAGACAAATGTTTAGTTTTATACTGGACATTGTAGAAAGTAGTAAATTTTATTAACCACAGCAGCACCCACGGTTTTATATATGTGGGTCTGGTTTTCTTGTTTGTAGATAATGCCATTAAAATATTTGCATTTGGACATTACTTGGAACTACACTTTGGTCAATACAGAAGTTCAAAACAAATGCTTAAAAATTCTATATAATTCCCTTAGGAAGGCCAAGAACACATCTATATAAATTATACAATAGTGGGTATAATAAAACTCATCTGACTTAGTGCATTTTATAGATGAAGAAACTAAGGTTTTAGAATTTTAACTGACAGGATAGGTACTCAAAAAACTATCCTGATTTTATTTTATTTTTCATTATATTGCTTGGACTTTCACATTAATAAAATATCAGCTAAAAAAGATAAACTTATGATGTATTCATGGAGAGAAAAAATGAAAAATACAAGGACTATGTTCAAATAAAATCAGGAAAAAAATACTGTCTGAAACCAAGGACCCATATAACACTGGTCACTGGTAAATCACTTGGATGCAGACAGAATTCAGGCATTATGAAGTCACTTTTAAATCCAGGACTCATAAAATTCTTATTAAGGCAATTTCTCTACTTACTGTCTTTGCCTAAATCCATGACTATGAGACTATCATACTCGCCATCATACGAGCTTTTTATTTTTTATAAGAAGGCCTAGTAAAAGTACTGCTGACCCCAAACCATGAACACTGTTCAATTCCATCTTCTAACCTGTGATTCCTACAGACCAAGTTTCTGTTGTGGTACTGATTCTGTGGTTGTAGTTCTCCCTTCTGTTCACATCATCGATGGCTTGAAAGCAGGTCCTGTAGAATAGCATGTTCAGTAACTGAACTGAGATGACCATCTGTCTGGTGGGTCATTTGTGTTACACGTTTTCTTTAGTAGTGAATGTGAAACTGTATGTATTTAACTAATCACTTGATCATCAGCATATAAAATTGCTTGTAATAATAATCAATTACAATAAAAATCTGTAATCATTACAGAGCCACCATGTCTCCATAGTTTTTCTCCCATTTTCTGTTTGCATTAAAAGAAGAACAAATGGGAGGCGGAGACCGGAGGATCTGGGTTTGCGGCCAGCCTCAGCTACTTAGTGAGGCCCTCCACAACTTCGTGAGACCCGGTTTCAAAATAAAGTATAAAAAATAGGGCCGGGGGTGGAGCACGGAGGTAGAACGCATTTGCGGTACCGGGGATTGAACCCAGGGGCGTTCTACCTCCGCACTCCACCCCCGGCCCTATTTTTTATACTTTATTTTGAAACCGGGTCTCACGAAGTTGTGGAGGGCCTCACTAAGTAGAGAGAGAGAGAGAGAGAGAGAGACAGTGAGAGAGAGAGAGAGAGAGAGAGAGAGAGAGCTGAGGCTGGCCGTGAACCCGGATCCTCTGGTCTCTGCCTCCCAAAGTACTGGGATTACAAGAGTGCACCACCACGCCCATCTAGAAGAACAAAAATTGTCATTTGCAGGAAAATGGATGGAACTTGTGAATATTATGCTAAGTGAGATTAGCCAGTCACAGAAAGTGAAGGGATATATGTTTTCTCTCATATGCACAAGCTGAGGAGAAATTGGGATACAAGAGGAACTCCAGACAAAGGAAGAGAAACCCCAGTGTAGTGATGGAGGGGGTTTAGGGTAGGTAGGTAGAGGAAGAAGGGATAATTGATGAAGGAAACAATTTAAGCAATGCTACATACATTGCAAAATTATTAATGCCAAATCTCAATATCCTGTACAGTAAAGGGGAGGGAGTTGGGTGGTTTACAAGAAGAAGGTCACCAAGTATGGTGTGCATGTATGTCCCTATAACTTTGAACTTCATTATGATATGTGATTACAATGTACCAATAAAAATTTATTTAAAAATGATCATCCATTTTACTAATAGGCTGTTTTCACGGTATGTTACGTTTACAAACTAATTTATCATTTTGAATCACATCATAAATTTACTCCATAAAATACTTCTGAATGACTATAAAATTAACATTTTAAAATTATATCTAAATAATATCTCTTAAAATTATTTTTTTATATCCAGACAGCCATAGTGGATCCAAAAGCTACCTAAATTTTTGAATTTGGTTTCATGTGTATTTAGTTGCTCAGCTTATGTCTTTTCTATTGAATTATTAAATTTTTGTCTATCAGCCCTATACTTACATGAAAACTTTTCCTGACCAGTCCTTTCCATTAAATACAGAGATCATTTTCTGTATATGCAGCTCATTGGGAACAAAGTGTATTTTACAAGTATTATTAGATCTCTTGCTATGACTCACTCCCATGCAGATGGCACACATCTGAAGGGGCTCTATTCTAGCTAGCAAAGATCCAGCTGATGCTCTGAAAAATTATTCTCTCTTGGTGAAAAGTTAGCTTGCCACTGCCTTCCCTGCTGCATTATTAAACACGAAGGAGTGATTCCCTTAATCCCAACCATCTGCTCTTCCCCTACTAAAAAGTGAAAACATCCCCTTGTGTTTACAAATATTGCTGCTAAAGCTTCAAAAATTATAAGAGATGGTTGTGAAATTTCCATATATACTACAAGATCAAAACAAAATCCTAGTCACCATAAATCTGTAAGAAATAAACCAAATTTATATCACACGATAAACCCAACTGTGTTTTAATGTAATGCAATTATATTTAAACTGCAGTCTCAGAATGTAAATTATTTTAGCATTTCAAGTATAATATTTGCATTTTAAATATACTCCTACTTGTCCAGACTTCCAAAAGTACATACTGGAAGAAAATGGATCATCTTCAATTCTTTTTAATTTTTACAGATTTGTATAGTGCACAGAATTTTAGCACCAGTAAAGGTTCAGTTTCATTGCAAGATGAAACATTTGACTGCTCATATGAGCAACAGACTTAAAACATCTACAGTTGGAAATCAGGGTCAAATGTCTCACAACAGATTCTTGATTTTCAAGAAAATGACTTACTTTGAAGTAGTACTAGGCAAAAATGGGGTATCACCCCACACCAAAGTTGTTATCCTCACAAAATGTACTGTAGATCATAATCATCCTAGCTTAAGAACTCCAAAATACCAATCAACCAATTAAACACAAACAAACACAACAAGCAAAAGAAATTTTGAGTTTCCAAATATTTCATTTGAATTTCCAAATATGCCATTTCTTAAATTATTTGGTATAATAGGACCTAAAATTTCATCCTATTCCTCCTTAGTCCTTACTATGAAGATACTTCAGTTTTTCAATTTATTTTTCTTGAAGATCAATTGCTTTAGCTTTCCTCTAGGATGCTGTCTTTGTTAGCAGACCAATTTCTGTTTTATAAGGTTCATTCCTTTTGTGCTTAGCAAATAATTTCTTATCATCTATGTTCCAGACCCCTTTCACCCATTATTTCTCAACATTTTTTCTTTAATTCGCGTCCTTACAAGTTTCTTTTTTCTCTATAACAGTTCTAAAAACATTCATTCTTACATTAAATGGAATTTGTGTAATTAACTGTTTTATTGTCACAGCCCCAGTAAATAAAATGATGCTTTCTTTGTAAGTCTTTCTTTCAAGTCTTCATTCAATTCACTCTTACATACCATGTGTTTATTTTTCTAGTCCATTTACCTGTCCTGGAGATTTTCTTGCTTTCAGTCTGAAAGTCTGAATTATTTAGGTAATGAGTTCATTGTGGTCAAGCACTAGAAAGCTTTTGCCTTCTTACAGCTTCCATGTCTGATGCCTTAAGACTCCACTCCCTGGGATTTATGATGAACTATTTTATGTACTTTGCCATGGTCTTTGGGGAAAGTCAAAGGCTGCTTCTGTACAGATGTAACTAACAAAATGTAGTTCACTAGATGAATGTCCAGTCTTCTGATTGACTCTGTGTTTGTCCCTGTCGTAAGCTGGACCTGGTGAACTTCATAGAAAAAATATCCCTATATCTGAACTTTCAATGACCAACAAGCTAATGGCTTCATGTCAGATTTATTCTCCTCTAAATAGATGATTTATGAGTCTGTTTTGAAATACATCTTTCAAGAAACTGTCTCTCAAGATATACTTTATATCATGTTTATTTTTTTTACCCATACTCTTAAAATACTGATTTTTACTAGTGCTCTATTTGGGCCCATACTTAATTCCATAAATTCCATAAGTTTAAAGAAGTGTTGGTGTGATGGTGGTGATTGTAACTGCCTTCCATAAGTTATTTCCATTTTTCCATTTTACTCCTTCCTTTATCACATTTTCAGTAAATTTGTTCTCACTTCTTTTCTATGTTCACTGACATTTTATAAATTTTCAACCTTAAACTTGTCAAGTTTTACATAATTTGGACAGAAAATTCTTGATTATTATCATTGTTTCTATTTTTATTTATGCAATAGTATTTTGAAATAACTTAAATATTTTCCCTAAATGTAGCAAAAAATGCATAAATATATACAACAATGTTATGACTTTTTTTCTTCGTTCTTGTCTCTGGATTGCCAATGAGCATGTTCAGATGTTACTGTGGTATTTATACACCATGTTTAGTCAAGGGTGAAACTGGTGATAAACCAGCATATAGGGCACTGGTGGCACGCTTGGAACATATGGCAGAAAAATCTTGAGATTTAGGAGTGTAGTGCCAACAGATTGATCAGGACTGGTTAAGGATAAATGGCTCTGAAGCTAGTCAATATTGGAGCTGATTCCTCTTTGTTGTGCTTTCTCCTATAACACCATTACTTCCCAGAGTTAAAAGAATCAACTGAATCATTGTGCCTCTATAATTCAAGTTTTAGAGTCAGGAACTCAAATATTATAGCTGAGGACTAGAAACACTTCCGGGCAGTCAGTCAAACAAAACAAGAAAGTAGTAAAATGAAATGTTCATTGCACTGTGTCACCTCCCCCCCTCACATCCCAAACATGTTTCTTTCCTTACCACTTCCTTTACCAAAATCTCTCAGGACTGGTTGTGATGGCATTTATACAAAATTGTATCTTTCTGATATGATTTAAAGCCTTCAACCTTCCCTGTGGAGTTTACATAGCATTAGCAATTTTGGAAACATAAGACTTAAAATAATGAACTTTTGCTTTTTAATGCATCAGCCAGCAGTGATTGGAAGGATCAGGAGTTCTTAAGACTTTGGAAATCCCACTTTGTGGGAAGTTGCCTCCCACTCCTCTGCTTTCACACACTAATCTATCTGGCACAGTACTTGCATGGACCCTAGTGTCTGCCCTGATGCTATTCACCTTTGCTGGCCTCAAGATGTGCCTAAAGTAATCCTTTTATTTTACTGCTGCTACTGCAAACAGAAGTTTAGGTTCTCTGGTTTGCTGAGTAGGGCTGCACGCATGTGTGCGTGCATACACACACACACACACACACACACACACACACACACACACACATTCAACTGGTATGCGGCAGAGCTAAAGAATGATGCAGAGGTACTTAGATGAAAACAGACAATTTTGCAGCAGATTGCCTACCATATTGGCAGTTCTCAAATCACATCTCAAATCAGATGAAATAAGTTTCAGAAAGTTATTTAGCATGAAGAATACATTATTAAATTCAACGTATAAAATGTTAATGTGGATCTGCGGGCTCTTATTGCTGCTTGCTTGCATTCCTCCTTTTTGCAACACTGGTATCATAAACTTAAATGTCAGTGTGGGGTGAGTATTCTCCCTCCAATCAACTAGCAGCCATGCTTTCTGGAAATCACCTTAGTATCCTTAACCACACACAGGTCACCTTCCAGCTGTACTGAGATCAAAACATCAGAGTTGAACGATGAAGTCTTTCTATGCACCATTAACAGTGGTTAGAATTTTAAACAATGCTTGCATCTTTCTGTTACCTCCATTTGCATTTTTTAAAATAATACTTTGTGACAATAAGATAGGTTTGGTATGTATCATTTACTGTGATAACGTTCTATTTCTGAAATGAGTCAGTGTGGAGTTTCTACGAATTACCCATTCTTAAGATTCTGTCATCAAACTGAGATCCCTTCATATGTGTTTATGGTCACACTATTTCCTGTTGCCATCTCCCAGCAGAAGCACTTCATGAGTGTAAATAAACTCATAGAGTAGGGACAGCCACGTGCTACCAGGTTAAACAAGGGTGAGTTGAACTCTGTGCACATATGAGGATCCTAGGAGTTGACAGAAATTCTACTATTGATATCTACTTGAATATATATTCAGAGACAGACTGTATCAAGGTAATTTTCCTAAGAATATGAAAATCTTTCCTTAAAACTTCCATTTACAACAAGGATGAGGCACCATGCTAACTGGATTCTTTAATCCATGGAAGAATACATGACTTGTGAATATACCATAATCTTGCTGAAACAAATAATTATTTTGCATTTAATTTTTCATGATGGATTAGTAGTGTGTATCATGGTCAGCTGTATGTTTTACATCTGGCCTCGGTTTATGTCTAATGTCTTATGTTTACCCAGAGACAAGCCATGTGGTAACTTCTACTGACCACTCATTTTCTGGCAGGCACAATCTCAGTCATTTTATCTAAAAGTCTTTTCAGTTATGTAAGATTCCCAATGATGTCAATGTTATTAAGCCATTCTAAAAGTTAGAAAACTAACTCTCAACTGGGCATGGTGGCACATGCCTGTAATACTAGTACTTATGAGGCTGAGACAGGAGGATTGCAGGTTCCAGGACAACCTCAGCAAGTTCATGAGACTCTCAGCAACCTGGTGAAACTCTGTTTTAAAACTAAAAAATAAAAAAGGGCTGGAGGTATAGCTTGGAGACAGAATGTCCCTGGGTTCAATCCCCAGTACCACAAAAGAGAGAGAGAAAAAAAGAAAACCAAATATCAGCAAATTCAATTGACATAAGATTTGAATCTTCATTTGCATGATATCATAACTTTCTCACAATGAATCCCATGTGCTATCCATACCTCATTTTGTTTTCCACATACTAAATTCTCCTTGTGGCAAGCACATCACTTCTCATAGCGCCATTCTCATGATTGGCTGTGGGCTGAAAATTGAGTCTTGATCTGATGGAAAGATATTAGACCCCCTACTACCAGGGACCCCATTGCTAACATCTTGAATAACTTTTCTCTTGTAATGAAATAAATTGTTATTCAGAGATGATACTTAGCATTATATTTCGAAGTTAATCTTAGATTTGGATTTTCAAGATGTTATTTATTGAAATTGTATGAACAAATCGGCCTATAGCCCAGTATATAGGTATAGTCTTTTAAAATACATCCATACTCAGCCAGGCGTGGTGGCGCACGCTTGTAATCCCAGTACTTTGGGAGGCAGAGACCGGAGGATCCGGGTTCGCAGCCAGCCTCAGCTCTTTCTCTCTCTCTCTCTCCCTGTCTCTCTCTCTTTCTCTCTCTCTCCCTGTCTCTCTCTCTCT
>PVJS01026299.1:0-27137 GCA_004027185.1 Glis glis | reverse complement strand
GCAGAAAGGAGACATTGGGAAAATAGAGATTTAAAATTTTGAAAGTTCATAATCTAACTCCACCCTATAGGATGTGTTCAGTCAGGCAGAAGCCTTAATGAGTCCACACCCTTAATCACAATGGCTCCTCTCCACACCTGAGATGCTTAATGTAAATAGGATGGGTAAAGAGGACAAAGGACAGAACCCCACTGCCTATCTGTTGCCAGGGAAACAGGACTAAGAGGAAGTCCTGCCCTCTCCTGTGAGACCCTACCTACCCCCTCCTATAAAAGAACTACAAAAGCACGCGGACGCTCTCTTGCTCACCTGGATGGATGGACACGCACAGGGAGACTCACTCTCCCTTTCTTAGATGACCCCCAACCTGTATCGCTGCCTTTCTTAGTTAACCCCCAACCTGTATCCCCACCTTTTTAAGTTAATTAAAACCTTTGCCTTTTCTGATGGCACGTGTTGAAATTCTTATTCATCATGGAAGCCAAGGACCCCTCAGAATTAGAATGTTTCCCCATGACAATCTGAAGTGTGTGTGTGTGTGTGTGTGTGTGTGTGTGTGTTACTATGTTACTAGGGATTGAACCCAGGGACGTTCTACACCCTGAGACCCTTTTTTAATTTTTTTATTTTGAAACAGGGTCTCACTAATTTTCAGAGGATCTCCCTGAATTGCTGAGTCTGGCCTCAAACTTATGATCCTTTTGTCCCAAGTACTGGAACTACAGGCGTGTACCACCACACCCAGCTAAGAAAAATTTCTTTATTACATAAAAACTATCTACCAGAAATTTTTTCAAATATCATGCCTACTAGGGAAACTGTAGTAGCATTCTCACTAAAGTAAGGAAGAATTAAATGATCTGTATCACCATTAATCAGCCTATTATTGGAAAACAAAGTCAATGAAACATGAATGAAAGAAAAAAAAAGACACAAGGCACAAATTTGAATGGGGGAAATAAAATGCCCCTATTTGCCCAATATGTTATTGTTCACCTGGAAATTCCTAAGCAACAACAACTACAGCAAACTACTGGAACTAACAAAGAACTGAGCACCATGACTGGTTGTAAAATAAACATTTATAAACATATTGTCATTCACTTAAAGTTATTTTTTAATTTTTATTTTTAAGTTAATAGAAACATATTCCATTTATAATAGCAAAAAAGCACTGGGTGTTGTGGTGCATGCCTGTAATCCCAGTACTTGAGAGGTTGAGACAAGAGGATCGCAGGTTCTCATCCAATCTCAGCAAGTTAGGGAGACCTTGTTTCTAAATAAAAAGGGGGGTATAGCGTGGACATAGAATGCCCCTGGGTTCAATACCCAGCACCAAAATAATTATAATAGCAAAAATGCTATAAAGTATATAGGAATAAATCTAATAAGAAATACATAAGACCTTTTAAATAAAACCAAAAATTTTACTGAAGAGTTTTTTTTTAAAAAATAGACTAGAAAATTTGGAGAAAGACTGTGATTGGAAATATTTGATCCTTTAATGGTGCTAATTCTCTTAAAATTAACTTATAATTCAATGCCATTCAAATCAAAATCCCAAAGGACTTTTTACAAAAGTCAAAAAACTGATTCTAAATATCACCTATTAAAGTCAACATGCAAGAACACTTAAAAGGATTTCAGCTTCTCGTGGGAAGAGCCGGCATGGCTGTGTTTACTCGCTGGCATTTCCTCTCTATGGCAGCAGCTATTTTGACTCTTCCCTAGTCAGGGCAAAGGTATGACAAGGAGGCTTCTGTTTACATGTCTTAACAAGAATGTACTGATATATTATTTTTCATTTCAGAAGTAAACATTGTTAAAAGGTAAATGAGAAAGGAACGAGAATGGTGAAAAAGAATACAAAAATCTTCATAAAAAGATGAGAACCGCCGGGCGTGGTGGCGCATGCTTGTAATCCCAGTACTTTGGGAGGCGGAGACCGGAGGATCCAGGTTTGCGGCCAGCCTCAGCTCTCTCTCTCTGTCTCTCTTTCTCTGTCTCTCTCTCTACTTAGTGAGGCCCTCCGCAACTTCGTGAGACCCGGTTTCAAAATAAAGTATAAAAAAAAAAAAATAGGGCCGGGGGTGTAGCGTGGAGGTAGAACGCCCCTGGGCTCAATCCCCGGTACCGCAAAAAAAAAAAAATAAAAAATAAAAAAAAAAAAAAAAGATGAGAACCAACTCCTGGGCATCTTTCCAAAGCAGTGATGTCAGAATATTATAGAGATCATGCGTGTCCATGTTTACAGTAGCACAACTCACAGTGGCCAAGTCATGGAACCAGCCTAGGTGTCCTTGAATAGACGAGTGGATTACAAATCTGTGGTATATACACACAGTGGAATTTTACTCAGCTATAAAGAACAAAATTATGTCATTTGTAGGAAAATGGATGAAACTAGAGAACATTATGCTAAGTGAGATTAGCCAGTCTCGAAAAGCGAACAGTTGTGTGTATTCTTGCATATGTGGAAGTTAGAGAGAAATTGGGTAACAAAGGGGACTTCAGATAAAGGAAGGAAGAGAGACTCCAACGGAGTGATGGACCAGGTTTAGGGGAGGAGTGGTGGGAAGGAGGCTTAATGAAGGCAACAGTTCAAATAATGCTATGTACAAATATGATATTATCAAGACCAATCTCAATGACATGTACAGGGAAGGGAGGGAGTGGGGTGAGATCCGGAGGGAAACTCACCAAGTGTTGTGTTGCATGTGTGTTCCTACCACTCTATACCTTGTTATGATGTATAATTACCATGCACCAATAAAAATATATTTTAAAAAAGATGAGAACCCATGTATTACTTTGTCTTCTCTCATCCAACCTTCACCCCCAACACACATGTGCAGTGGTCTCTCTCAGTGCTGCTCTTAGGAAGTCAGTCTGCTCCTTCTAGCAGCTATGTCTAACCTAAATATCATAGTTAAAACTGTTTCTACTTTTGCCGCTACCTCCTGAGGTAGGTAACATTATCTCCATTTTTAGAGGAGAAAAACTAACTCAGAGAGTTTAATTTATCTGTCTTAGGTCAATCACTAAGTGGCTGAGTCAGGATTAAAACTCAAGTCTAATTGTCAAAACCTGCACTTTTCCCACTCCGCCTATTGCCTGTCTTCTGAGGAAGAAGCTGTGGAAGGAATTCCTCTGGCGCTTCTCAAGGAATAGGACACTGTGTCACTAGGAAGCTTTTTCTAGCCAAGATCTCGGTGCCTGTGATGATTCAGATTTAGATCATGTTCCTTGAGAGTAGGGGAAGATGTGAGAGATATCTGTAAGCAGCTGGTTTTAACATCTGATAGTTGTAAATAAAGTTGTCAAGGAAACCATCCAACTACACTGTAAGGAATCTCAGAGGTCATGAGATCTGCTTATTTCTCCCCACAACTACAATTTCAACCCTTGCCAAATTTCTGTTCTACTTTTATCCTTAATAATGGCAAAATGGTCATTAAATAGCCATCAGAAAGGTTCTGAAAAATTCAGAAGTCTTCTGATTTCAGCACCCCTGAGCTCACCTTTTTCAAGTGACCAAACTATTGGAAGGCTGAATCTTCAGTAGAGGTGCCTGGACATTGATGTAGCCAGAACACATGTGACACATTTCCCAGCCCATTGCAGGAGCAACACAGTCATGGGTAACTATATGTGTGGGATGGGATACAATCTTTGGGCCACAACCTTAAAGAACCAAAGTCTGCCCTTTTTCCCCACCTGAGAACTGTGAAGAAAGATTCCAGTAGAGGAATCCAATTAATTATTCAGAGTTGCCAATTGGAAAAATGTTGGCCTAAACATCAAGGAATCTGGCTTCTCGCTCCAGCACTGCCATTAACAAGTCATAAGTAGTTGTGTAACTTCTCTAAGCCTGTCTCCCCTCTATAAAATTTCACCGTTGAACCAAGTATCTTTGAAATCCCCTCCAGCTGAAAACATTCCAGAAACCTTATTGGAGTTCTGGTAGCTTGTAGGCAATTACTCCCTGTGTTTGATATTAGCCCCAAATTATTGCAAATTAACTCCAAATTATTTCTTCTACCTCTCTTTTGAAACTTGTGCCTATACCATGTGGTCTAGTAGAACTACTGTCCCTGGGTGCTATCCTTTGTGAAGCACTCATTTGAAAGGATTCCATTCTTCCTGTAAGTCAAAGGGTCACCATCTTGAAATAGAGGATAGACCATGCTCTTTTCCTACTGCTTCATGAAACTTAATCACACAGCTATGGCTATAGAGGCCTTGATCACAAACATTTTGTAGTCATGGAATACCAACACTACAAAGTATCAAACATAACAAGAAGTTTTTGTTAATGAAAGAAGAGAGAATGATTTAGTAAACATTGCTAGAAGCTAATTTCACTTAACCAAAGAATCCTAACAGTTCCAAGAAAACTCTAGCCAATTAAAATTTTAACATCTGTGTCTCTTCTCAGAAAATAGAAGACATTATACTGATGGGTTATAGTCATTTGTAATTATAATAGTATAATAACTTAGAACAACTCATATTTCAAGGCCAAGTCCTTTTCTGATTAGCACCCAGATTGGAAAAAATAACATTTTTTTCAAGTCATCATAACTGATATTCAAAAGAACACTTGCCAGTTTTAAATTGCAAATAAAATGGGGCCTGTCAAAATATATGTCTTGCTATCATATACTAGTGCATCATTTTCTCCCAGCAGAGATATTCCTACATTCTCATCTCTAGGAGTGAGCGGCTATGTGGTTTGTACAGATAGACCTGAAGAACTGGGCTTGCTTTGCCTTTTCACTATAGATAGAAAGGATGTTATTATTATCATTATTATCATTATTGGTGTTGGTACTGGGGATGGAACCCAGGGGCATTTTACCTCTGAGCTACATCCCCAGACCTATTTTATTCTTTTTTTATTTGGAAACAGTGTCTCACTAAATTGCAGATGGCCTCACTAGGTTGCCGAGGCTGGCTGCGAACCTGTGATCCTCCTGTCTCAGCCTTCCAAGTATTGGGATTTCAAGCGTGTGCCACCACGCCCAGCAAAAGGATGTTATTTTATTATGGAGAATTAATTTTCAGATTAAATACAGTCTCAAGCAAAAGTCTGTATCAACCATTACAGCAGCGGAATAAGCATATCTGGGACATTAAAATATCAGGAAAAGATGGAATCACATAGGTATCTTTGGGGGACACATTTATTTCACTATACATATCTTTATTTCACTATTCACATCTTTCTCCAGAACTGAATGCTTTATGGCTCAAAGACTAATCATCAACCATAGTAAATGTCAAAGATGTGATCTTGCCGGGCGTGGTGGCGCATGCTTGTAATCCCAGCACTTAGGAGGCTGAGACAAGAGGATCGCAGGTTCGTGGCCAGCCTCAGCTACTTAGTGAGGCCCTCCGCAACTTAGTGAGACCCTGTTTCAAAATAAAGAATAAAAAATAGGGCTGGGAGGTAGAATGCCCCTGGGTTCCATCCCCAGAACCACAAAAAAAAAAGATGTGATCATTCAGAAGTGACATTCAAAATGAACGGGTTCAGAAAATCACCCTTAAAGTCAGTGACATATGGTAGAATATGTAATGTATCTCAGATTGGCAGTCTCTCAAATTGCATATGGCAGTCTCTCATTCCCCACGTCAAGATTCATTGGAATTATCACATGACCAAATTGAATCTTACAAGTTCAACTTCCCACTTATTCTGTTGATCGGTATTCTGAATTCAATCCCAAGTCTTACCAAAAGGGCCTGGCAATATCACCTGATTCCAAGTGTAGCTCTTCCATTCTTAGAGAAATCTTAAAATGGGTTGTAAGGCACTATAAAGGCCTTGTTCTGCATGCATGGAAAGCTCGATAGGGATGCAGCGAAGCACAGAAGCAGCTTCTGTGCTGAATTGTCTGATAATTACCATGAAATCTCTGGATGTCTGAAAAGTTTGCCACTATAAAGACAAATTGCTTTAGGACTGGCAGATGTACGTGCATGTGTGGGTGGTGAGTAGATCAACATTATGGACACAGCATCTACTGAAAAAGACTTTTTCCCCATGTCCTTTCTGAGGCTGTGTCAGAGGAATATGAAGTGGCTAAGTGTTTGAAAGAGAGACAACTCACAGTGGGATATAGGTCACAGTATCACCTGGAGCCTGTGAACACTGCCCTGGATAGAATTTCTGCTGCTGAGAAAATTAATTTTCTCTTTACATACCCAGTGAGAGAATAACACAGTTCTGAATTCTGAAAATCTGAGGTCTAAAGTGAAGACTGTTCTATGCTGTTTCTGTTGTTTTGTTTTGGTTTTGGTTTTGGTATTTCACCCTTGGGTGTAGTCTGGCTGCCAGGTAAAAAGGGAGGGTCAGCTCCATTGTGGCTCATAATGATGACTGGGTTTCCACACTATGGAGTAACCCCTGCCTCCCTCAAACCATGTTACTAGGTCAGCACATTACCTATCTGATGTGGGGTGGGGGGGTTGAGGTCAAAGGTGAAGGTCAAAGGGAGACATAATTTGAAAGACCTACTGATGTTTAATGTTTCTAAAGGTATGAAAATTTGAATGACACTTCCAGTATCTTCTTTGAAAATATGTCAAAATAGAACTCTTGCATACAAGCTAACACATTATATAACCTCAGGTTAAAAATACTAACTTTTGTTAAATAGAGCTGTAGATGGAGCCTGACTGTGCAGAAACAGAGAGATGCCTGCTTGAGAGGAAATCTACAGAGCCAGTGTGGGAACTGACTAGGAAGGGCAGTTGAAGGTACACGAAGAGCTTTCTCTGGAGAGATGGGAAGAAGGATGTGAGTTTGTAGCTCAAGGGATAAGAATTCTGTGATCCCCCTGAAAAAATGGAAATATGTGAACTTCTCAGCAAGTGCCCAAGTCCTTGATAATAATTAGAAATACAAATTCTCAGAGCTGGTGTGCTAGGATGTTGTCATTAGTGGTTCTTAAATTTTATTCATTGGGGGGGGCAAGGTACTGGGGATTGAACCCAGGGGCATTCTACTTTGAGTTACAACCCAGCCCTTTTTTTAAAAAAGTTGTTTCTAGCCGGGCGTGGTGGTGCACGCTTGTAATGCCAGTACTTGGGAGGCAGAGACCGGAGGATCCGGGTTCACGGCCAACCTCAGCTACTTAGTGAGGCCAACTGCAACTTCGTGAGACCCGGTTTCAAAATAAAGGATAAAAAATAGGGCTGGGGGTGTAGCCCAGAGGTAGAATACCCCTGGGTTCAATCCCTGGTACCGCAAAAAAAAAAAAATTGTTTCTTTTTGTCTGTGTGTGGTACTGGGGACTGAACCCAGGGGCATTCTACCTCTGAACTCTACCCCTAGTCCTATTTTATTTTGAAACAGGATCTCACTAGGTTGCTGAGGGTCTCCTTAAGTTCCTGAGGCTAGCCTCAAACCTGTGATCCTCCTATCTCAGCCTTCCAAGTACTGGGATTACAAGCATGTGCCACCATACCAGGCTCTTAAATTTTAATTAGGAATCACCTGAGGAGCTAGTTTAAAATATGGCAATCCAAAACCCATTCATAAAGATTCCCTTTCAGGAGGTATGAGATTGGTACAGGAATCTGAAATTGAACAAGCTTTTCAGATATTGTAATTCAAGTCATCCTTGCATTTTGAGAAACACAGTGTATTTTCAGATAAAAGGAATCTCCTATTCACTATCTCTTTCCCCTACTTAAAAAAATATCCTCAATGGGCTAGCCACATAGCTCAGTGGGAAAGTACTTGCTTAGCTTACATAAAGCTCTAGGTTCCATCCCCAGCACTGCAAAAAACAAACACACACACAATAAAACAAACAACAAGCCAGGCATGGTGGTACATGCCTATAATCCAAGTACTTGGGGTTGAGATAGGATCTCAGGTTCAAGGCAAGCCTCAGCAACTTATTGAGGCCCTCCACAACTTACTGAGACCCTGTTTCAATTTTTTTAAAAAATAGAGTAAAATAGGGCTGAGGTGCAGCTCAGAGATATAACACCTCTGAGTTCAATCCCCAACACCACACAGACATACACACAAAAAGCCATCCAAATTCTGCAAAATGTTTTATTATTGTCCTTTCAAAATAGCAGTAGCAGCAATATACTGTGAATCCTTAACACTTTTTAGGGCCTACTATGTACCAAGCACTGTAAACACTTTATTGGTCATTTGCTACTCAGCATGTATTGTGCTAAGCACTTTGCAAATATTACCTATTTTAATAGGGATCCTATGAAGAGGTATTATTCTCTATTTTGGAGGTAGGGTGCTGGGGATTGAACCCAGGGCCACTCACATGTTACACACACTCCACAACACCTCAGCCCCTTCTAGATTTATAGCTAAGGAAATTAAGACCCAAAATAGTTCAGCAACTTGCCTGGGGTCACATATTAGTAAGCAAAATACAGTCTGGGAATCCAACAATCATGCTTTTCCAAAGCATTATTTTCAAATGATCTAATGAGGAAGAGATGGAAATTACCATGTGACAAAATTCTTCAAGAGCCTATAACCAGCTAATGTTGTAGATGGAACTGTCATTTCCACTTAATTCCCATGGAGAACACTGACACTTTGAAAATAGTCATCAGCCATCAATATTCTCTCTTATTATCTACTCTTCAGTTGATTGCCAAGAAAAGATGATTCCGGGGCTTGTTTTAACCTCCTGGGAGACAAAAACTTGTATAAGTTGCACATTGTATGTGGCGAGCTGCAGAGCCATTAAGCTATTTATCGGGAGGCATCTGTTATGCACCATACCTTTGGCACTTTTAGCCCAGAGTGAAGGAGCAAGCCTTGCACCCTAGAATCACTTACCTGATAGTGCAGAGGTTATGTCTGCCTGACCTCAGAGTTGGAAAGAACTGGATCTGCCACTTAATCTCCATGTTTTAGGGCAAATCACTCATACTTTCTGAGCCTCAGTCTTCAAGTGCTGTATGTCCCCATCACTCTGAACTACATTATGATGTGAGACTACAATGCACTAGTAAAAGTGAATTTTAAAAAGATACGAATAAAGAAAAATGTTTCATTATCTCTAGCCACAATGGCACACACATGTAGTCCCAGCTAGTTAGGAGACTGAGGCGAGAGGATCTCTTGAGCCCAGGAGTTTGACACCAACCTGGGCAACCTAGCGAAACCCCCATCTCAAAAAATGTATGTAAATAAATAAATAAATACTTCACGAGATAAAAGAGAATTAAATAAAATACAGCATTTAATTAAATAAAACAGAAATTTCCAGCAGGGCATGGTGGAACACACCTGTAATCCCAACACTTGGGAAGCTGATACAGGGATACAGGAGGATTGCAGGTTCGAGGCCAGCCTCAGCAATTTAGTGAGGCCCTCAGCAACTTAACAAAATGATGTTTCAAAATAAAAAATAAGCTGGGCGTGGTGGCGCACGCTTGTAATCCCAGTACTTTGGGAGGCGGAGACCGTAGGATCCGAGTTCGGGGCCAGCCTCAGCGCGCATGCGCGGGCGCGCGCGCATGATTTATCTCTCTCTCTCTTCTCTCTCTCTTCTCTCTCTCTCTCTCTCTCTCCCTGTCTCTCTCTCTCTCTCTACCTAGTGAGGCCCTCTGCAACTTCGTGAGACCCGGTTTCAAAAATAAAGCATAAAAAAATAGGGCCGGGGGCGTAGCGCGGAGGTAGAACGCCCCTGCGTTCAATGCCCGGTACCGCAAAAAAAATAAATAAATAAATAAATAAATAAAAAATAAAAAATAAAATAGGGCTGATGGTGTAGCTCAGAGGTTGAGCTCCCCTGGGTTCAATCCCCAGTACCCCCCAACAAAAAATAAACAGAAAAATGTTAACACACAGTAGGCATGCAATATATATGAAGTTCGACTCTAACTTTTCACAGCTTAAAAAAAGTGGAAATTTCTCCAGTGTCACCCTGTTGGTAGATGAACTTGAAAATATGCTCAACACAGTGGGCTTTGATGAGTAATTCATAAACATTGTCAAATTGTTCAGGGGGCGATAGAGATAGATCAAAAGAAGCAAGCATCATGAATAGTTCATAAAGAAGTGAACTGCCTTTGAAAAAGCTGTTTCAACTGCCTAAAGTTTTTTAAAAAGGCTTGCTCATTAATGGAGTAGAACTTTTAGAAGTAGAACTTTTCTTTATGCCTCTTTTTAAATTGTACTGTGTTGAACACAGGTCTAGTCATAGAAATGCTACCTGTCTATTCCAAACACTTTTACATCTGGCCAAGCAGTCATTGATGTGTCCAATAGACATTTATCCAATGATGATGATGGACCCACTAGGAATTAAAATTAAACATTGACAAGTCCTCAGAGACAAGAAACCCACACGGGAGAAACACAGACTAACACAACGAGATAAGTGCTATGAGCATTTAAGTGTGAGGCCCAGAGAAGGGAATTATTCAGGGACAGCTTCCAAGAGGTAATAACACCTAGTAGCAATCTCAGCAAATACTCAAGAGGTAGCCAGAAAGAAAGAGAGGGAAGTTCAGCAAAGGGGGCAGCTGTGTGAGGACACCAGAGTAGAGGAGAATGGGGCATATTTGAAAACTACACATATGAAGGGAATGTCTGGAAATGAGAGCGACAGGCCAGGCAAACACAAGAGAAGGTACAGGTAGACACGGCTCAGCTAAGAAGGGTCTTCTATGCCAAAAAGATTTTATACATTCTGAAAATCGGAAAATGACAAAATATATCTGGGAGATTGATAGATAACATATCAGAGGAAAAGGGAACAGAACCAGCTTATTTAGTCATGTTCTACTTTTTAGGTACCCCAGGCATTCAGGATAGGATTCTGGGTAATAGGATTTTAAGGTGGTACCAGACATAACTACCTGCTGAGGAAGGCTCTGGGGATGCCACATAGGAATAGCAAGGATCATGCCTCAAAATGGTGTTGGGGGCCAGTGGGAATGGCAGAAAGAATCATGTTCCAGTGGAGCGGAAGAGAGAGTGAAACAATAAGGAAATACTAGAGTAAAAAGCATGTGCGGCCTCCTGAGATGCCTTCTAGACTGATGGAGAGCCCCAAATTAGATTAGAGAACAGTGAAGCATTACCATTTAATGAGCATTTTTACACACCTTGGTCTCTGACAATGGAAATGAAATTATGGACATTGATTTTATGTTGTAGTATCTTGGGTTCTTTTCCTAAAGCCATGGATTGGGTTATCAGTTATCTGAATAATGTTTATGCTTTATGGAGACAACCATCCTATAGCCCCAGGGAAAAGAATTAGGGGCCAGCTATAGGATTGAGCCTGACAGAAATGGATTAAAAATCTGTATATTTATTTCAAAGTGAGAGAATAGTTAGAAAAATATGGGATGTTCCAAAGGATGTCCAATTTAATGTGAGTTTAGAAAATACTGGAAGAGAGCCAGGTGTGGTGGCGCACGCTTGTAATCCCAGTACTTGAGAGGCTGAGACAGGAGGATCGCAGGTTCGCATCCAGCCTCAGCTACTTCGTGAGGTCCTCCACAACTTAATGAGACCCTGTTTCAAAATGAAGAATAAAAAATAGACTGGGGGTGTAGCCCGGAGGTAGAATGCCCCTGGGTTCAATCCCCGGTACTGCTAAAAAAAAAAAAAAAAGAAAGAAAGAAAAAGAAAATACTGGAAGAAAAGACTAAGCCAGCACTGAAAGATGCCTTTTTTTTTTTTTCAAATTTGACTGGTTGGTTGGCATTGTAATCTGGGTAACTCAACTCCAGGACATGCTGGGATCTTGGCATCCCAGGGGCAAGAAGAGGAGAATGACACCCAGCAGAGCTGCTCAATAGTGAGATGGTAAGTGGGGAGAGTTGGTCTGGCTGCTGTGATAAAGGCCGCCGGGTGGTCTGAGGCCCAGTGAGTCAGTGTAAACACTGCCATGGTTCTAACAGTGGTTGTTGACAAGAGGCCCCTTCCAGTGAATGAGGCATGCTGGTGAGGGATCTCAGAAGCTGTCCAGCTTGGAAGTCACAGAGATGTGTTCAGAATCTTGAGATCTGCCCTCGTGGAGCATAATTACTGCCAGCCATTGGAGGAGCACTCTACACTTCAACTATGTCTTTTTTTGGTACTGGGGATTGAACTCAGGGGCATTCTACCACTGAGCTACACCCCTAGCCCTTTTTATTTTTTTATTTTGAAATAGGGTCTTGCTAAATTGCTGAGACTGACCTCAAACCATGATCCGCCTGTTTCAGCCTCTCAAATACTAAGATTATAGGCATGTGCCACCACGCCTGGCTCCAACTATGTCTTACTAGCCATTTTATCCCCAGTGTCTAGTACAATGTCCAACACAGAGCAGTTTCACAGTAAGTACTTGAGGGAGTGAATGAATGACTGAACTGAAGAGAAAGAAGCTAGTGTAGGCTGAAGCCAGGGTCTAGAACTTTAGTTAACAGTTAGGATTCGGTGCTCTGGCTCTAGAGAAGAACTAGCATTTGGGTTGGGGTAGCCAGGTCCTCTTTGAGTGAGTGGGACCAAGATGAGGGCAGCAAAAAGGGTTGTGATTATTCGGAGTGGCCAAGGGGCCAAGGAAGGTTACACATAACACGAGACTTATGAGTCCGACTGGGATTTACCTACAGTGACTATAACTCCTGAGTGTGGAAGACAGTACACATATTCCCTAGCCCTGCAACTGAAGTTTAAATTAAATCCATCAGTGGATGTCCTACTGCTAGGGTGCCCATAATGTGTCCTGTAAATGAGTCCTATCCATCGACCCAGTCACAGGAAATTAGGTAAAGAAAGGCAATGAGAATCGACAAGCAAAAAGAAATTACACAGGAATCACAACTGTGGCCTTTATCGAATAAGGCTCTAATGTATTAGAATGCTAAAGAATGTTAGGATAAAACATAATCAAATGGCTTGGAGACCTCTAATAAAGCAGTAGTCCCCAATAAAGATTAAGATGATACTGCTGTCATCCTAGTCTCACCGCCTACATCTGGTTAATGAGGTCTCTGACCCTCGGTTCCCACATCTGCTAACTGGCAAGACATATGGAACGTGCTAGCACGGGGCTCACATATAGTAGACTCACAAAACAGTACCTGTTGTAAGTGGGGGCACCAGGACTGAGCCCTCAGGGGCATTCTACCTCCGAGCTACACCCCCAGCCCTATTTTTTGTTCTTTATTTTGAAACGGGGTCTCACTAAGTTGCGGAGAGCCTCACTAAGTAGCTGAGGCTGGCCGCAAACCCGGATCCTCCTGTCTCAGCCTCCCAAGTACTGGGATTACAAGCATGTGCCACCACGCCCGGCTCCACTTTTTTCTTTAACTATAGTGGGGTTCTTGTGTGTGTGTATGTGTGGTACTGGGGATTGAGCCCAGGGGCATTCTACCTTCAAGCTACATTTTGTTTTGAAACAGGGTCTCAATAGGTTGCTGAGAGTCTCACTACATTGCTGAGGCTGATCTTGAATCTGTGATCTGCCTGTCTCAAGTACTGGGATTATAAGCATGCATCACCACACTTGGCAATATATTGAAGTTCTTTTTTTGGTATTGGGGGTTGAACCCAGGAGTGTTCTATCTCTGAGCTGTATCCCCAGGCCTTTTTATTTTTATTTTTTTATTTTGAAGTAGGTCTCAATAAGTTGCTGAGAGTCTTGCTAAGTTGCTAAGGCTAGCCTCAAACCTACAATCCTCCTGCCTCAACCTCCCGAGTACTGGTATTACAGGCATGTGCCAGCACACCCAACTTATATTGGGGTTATTAATGCTGACTGTACATTAGAACCACCTGGAATCCTTCTAAAAAAGAATAACTCTCATGTTTACCCTCATAGCCATAAAGTTAGAAACTCTGGTTTTTTTGTTTTTTTGGTTTTTTTTTTTTTTTTTTTTTTTTTTTTTTTTTTTTTTTTTGCAAAGGGCTCCAGGTGATTCTAATGTGCAAGTGTAAGAATCTGTGGAACTGTAGCACCAGTATCACTTAGGAGCTTGTCTAAAATGTAGGAGCTCAGGACCCACCTCAGGCTGAATAGGAATCAAAACTGAATTGGAATCTGTATTTAAATGCGACCTCAGACTGGGGGTGGTGGTGTACGCTTGTAATCCCAGTACTTGGGAGGCTGAGACAGGAGGGTCATGGGTTTGTGGCCAGCCTCAGCTACTTAGTGCGGCCCTCTGCAACTTAACAAGACCCTGTTTCAAAATAAAGAATAAAAAATAGGGTTGGGGGTGTAGCTCCGAGGTAGAATGCCCCTGGGTTCAATCCCTAGTACCGGGAAATAAAAAAAGTGACCTCAGGATGATTCACAATCTCGTCAAAGTGTGAGGAGAAATAGTATTGGTGGCTCTGAGCTCTGGCTACATGATGGAATCGCCTAAGGGACATTTTTTAATGCAGATGCTTGGGCTCCACGCCCTCAGATTCATATTGAATGGGTCTGAAGAGGATCCAGCATCAATATCTTGATAAATCACTCCTAGGTTTATTGACTTTCCTTGACTACAACCAGGGCTGAGAACCATAATGCTATATAGGTAATGTTTTAATGATAAGTAAAGTTCTCAGCAAGAAATGCCTTTGTGAAGGGTGCTATGAAAGATGAAATTTAACAATATTCCCCTTTCTCCATGGTCACCTCAGAGTTGGAACAAATAAGAGATCTGGTCTAATTCTAGCAACATGTTTAGGAAACGTCTCTTTTATATACATATATGTAAATGTTTATTTTCCATTTTCCTCCTTTTATAACTGTAGTGATTGACTAGCTCTATTTGCATGAGGACAATAACCAAACTGGAATATGCTGCTGTTAGGGACCATGACTTAGGTTCTAGTTTTACTCAGTGGTAAATAATTCTAACTATTTATATTAAGACAAACATGGAGATATTATAGGGTAGTATATACATTTCTTGCAAATTCTAAGGCTAAAACAAGGTTTGGAGGAGGCTAAACCAGGAGGATCGCAGGTTCGAGGACAGCCTCAGCTACTTAGTGAGACACTCAGCAACCTAAGGAGACCCTTAGGTTTTTCAGTTTTTCAAAATGAAAAAAATGAAACAGGCTGGGAGTATAGCTTGGAGGTAGAAAAACAACAACATTAGACTTCAAAGACATTTTGTGCTCTTAGTGGGCAGCTCAGGCTCTCGCCCAGACCTAGTGGAATGAATTTATTCTCCCTCTGCCCTTGGACTAGTTAAGGGGAAAGTTTGAGAAGCACCAAACCAATGGGATGGATTGTTTGAAATGTGACACTCTCACTTGACTTAGTTTCAAATCCTCAGCAGTTGGAGCATCTTGGTGTATCTTAAATGCTAGAAATGTGTCACTTCAAACCCAGCCAAGGGTCAAATGCTGTATCACGCATAGTAGCTAAAATAAATTCTAAATACTGTTTTTGAGATTGACTTAACTTTATTCACGTGACAGCTAGAGGGGCTGATAAAGACTTCCTCTAACATTTCTTCTGGCAGGTGGAATCAGAGTGTGGTTGCTGACAGTGTGGGTTAGAGGGATGTGTGGCGAGACAAATCAGGGGTTTGTTATGATTCTACATCATTGCGAATCCATTTTGCTTTTAACCTTGTGGATTATCTAACACATTTGCAGTAAGAGTTGGGGAATAAATATTCTCACTGGCAAATACTTGGCAGCCTGTGTGAGCCGCATCTCTAGGGAACACAAGGAATCTTGGCGCTGGGGCACACCAGGCATTGTGAGTGCAGGTCAGAGGTGCCTTGGAGCGCCAAGAATGGCAGCCCGTGACAGACAGCAGTGGGGTCTCAGGGGACGCAGCAGGGGTCTCAGGGCTCCAGAGCATCTCAGTCAATCCCTGGAGCCAGGCACGGCCTCTCAGTACTGATAGGACCTCACAAGGAGCCACATGAGGAGAACCGTAATCAGGACGACAGTGAAGTTGAGAAACAGCTCCTGGGTGGACCGCTCCATCCTCAGAATGGCTGGCTGGGTGAGAACTTCAGGGCACCTTCTGAGGGGACACCAGAGACCTCCGGCCCGTCCTTGTCTCCTGACAGATAGTAACAAAGGAAACACAGGAGATAAATGAGTGTTCTGTGAGACGTTCTTCTTTCCCAAAGGAAATAGAAGAGTGTAGAAAGGGAGATGGTTTTGTGTTGAATTGTGCTCCCCCCCAAAAAAAACCATTCATATGTTGAAGTTCTATCCCCCAGTGCCTAAGGGTGTGATAGTATTTGGCAACGGGGTCTTTGGAGAGGTAACTATTAAAATGAGGTCACTAAGGTGGGGCCTAAGCCAATGTAACCAATATCCTTAGAAGAGGGGATTAGGACACAGACACGTACAGAGAGAAGACAATGTGAAAACCCAGGGAGATGATGGCTGTTCTCAAACCAAGCCAAGCGTGGTGGCACACACCTGTAATCCCCGTACTTGAGAGGCTGAGACAGGAGGATCAAAGGTTCAAGGCCAGCCTCAGCAACTTAGGGAGACCATGTTTCAAAATTTAAAAACATAAAATAGGGCTGGGAGTATGGTTCACTGGTAGAATGCCCCTGAGTTCAATCTCCAGGATCCCTTCCCAAAAAAAAGAGAGACCAACCCTGCTGACACCTCGATCGCTGACATCTATCCTCAGGCTGTCTTTGGACTAGGACTGCCACTCTTCCCTGCAGCCCACCCTGAAGACATTGGACTTGCCAGCCTCCACAATCACATAAACCAATTACACACAAACACACACACTCACACACACACACACACACACACACACACACACGGTTGGTTACGTTTCTCTGAAGACTTCTGACTAATATAGAGAGCCTGGCTTCTCTGCCTGATGTCAGAAAGGTCAACATTTTTTTCCTTTCTTTTTTATTCCTTTGATGAATGTATTGATGCCTTTGATAAAATAAAAAATAATACACTTTTGTCTCTCCAACTTCTGTGTATGTGTGTGTGCATGTATTCACTTGCTAATTTATCAGCAAGTATGGGCACCCAAACAGAAACACGTTATAGTATTGTTTAGTATTATTCTTGCTTTGAATAACAGAAATAGGTTACCATAATCCTTCAGGTTTCGAGTTACAATAGTTCTTCATCAAAGCCTGGTAAAAGCAGAGTTGCCCCAACAGCTGCAGGGCTTCTTACAAGCCAGCATTGGGCACAGAGCCTCCTGGGGTCAACCAGAAGTCTCTTGCATAGCAGGTACTCAGTCCACAGAACAAGTGTTAACTTCTTGAGTTAACACTATTTCAACAAGGGTTTGTGCCAGCTATTTTTAGTCAGGCCCAGGATTGTAACATTTCAAAGAGCAGTGATGGTATCTTCAGAGAGTGCACAGATTGTACATGCAGGAAATCACACTCAAGAACATATGTAATGTGATCAATTAAACCGCGACCTTCTAGGATGCAGTGTAATTGGCACTTCGTTTATATAATCTAAAGAAAATTAAAGGCTTCTATATATTAGATAATTTTACACAGATACCTGTTTTTTTAGATACTTAGGACAAAATTCTACTATGGAATGAAAAAGTTTAGGTGGAAAGGATATTCTATTTGTTTGCTTATGGTAAATGTTCAAGGGGCAGACAGGTTTGTTAGCAAGCTTTTGGCCTAAATGTTATTTATTTATTTATTTAGTTTTGGCAGTACCAGGGATTGAACCCAGGGGCATTCTACCTCCGCGCTACACCCCCAGCCCTATTTTTTTTTTTATTCTTTATTTTGAAACAGGGTCTCACTAAATTGCGGAGGGCCTCACTAAGTAGCTGAGGCTGGCTGTGAACCCGGATCCTCCCGTCTCAGCCTCTTGAGTACTGGGATTACAAGCATGCGCCATCCCACCCGGCTCAAATGTTATTTTTTTAAAATATTTTATTTTTGCAGAATTGGGGATTGAATTTAGGGGCACTGTACCTCCGAGCTATACCTCCAGCCCTATTTTTTATTCTTTATTTTAAAACAGGGTCTCACTAAGTTGCGGAGGGCCTCACTAAGTAGCTGAGGCTGGCCACAAGCCTATGATCCTCCTGTTTCAGCTTCCCAAGTACGGGAATTACAAGCATGCGCCACCACACCTGGCTTAAATGTTATTTTTAACCATGTAATCTGACTGAACTATTAATTATAATCATGCTATTTATTGTATCATCAATAGACCAAATTATTAGTTACATAAATTCCAGCTGAAAAATCTATTTTAAGATTATATCATTGTTGGTATAACATCCAGGTTCAAACACGATGGTTCCAACCTGTAGGTTTTTGAATTTTGACTTAAAATATGGCCAATAATGATTAATTTATGTTTGCTTTCACTTTTAATTCTTGCCCATCTTTTGGCCTAAGAAATAATAAATTGCCAATGAAAAACTTTACAAAGATTTGCTTGGAGGGGAAAATAAGCAGGGACAAATGAACGGATAACGGAAGAAGAGAGAATGTGCAAAAATACACACAAGAGCAGAGGGGAACAGGCAGAGACGTCCCCTTGGGAGCCTGGAGGCAAAGGAAGGAAAATCAAAGACAGACTCCTCTGTAATATATGTTAGTGAAATCAAACTCTGATCCAAGTTCGCAAGAAATGCAGAGACACGCAGAAAATATGAAACCCTGTTTATAATGACCAAAACAATCCAATTCAGGGTAAGCAAAATAACTGTCTGTTGGATCTGCTTATTGGATTAAGCTCTCACAGAAAGGGAATTGTGGATATTGATGGGAATATGCTTGGCAAATGAGGACTATGCCATTGGAAGCGGCCCCGCAGCCCTGTTCATGTTACCTTCACACATGGAATCAGGCAGATATTATTGTGATTTTTGTCTCTGCCAAAATCATAGCTGAGAAACCGACTTTTAAAGAAAGATTGCTTGTTACGACACTGAGGAAGTTAGAGGCAGAGCTAAACATGGCACACTAGAATTAGTTATGAGAATTGTGGTCATTCCACGGGAGTATTACAAAAATGAGTTATTGCTGCAATTAACTGACCCAGCAAACCAAAGTTAGTGTGAATTTTCAGACTCTAAGCAAAACAATTTGGCATTTTTTATTAAAGTGGGAAATGTTTTTCCCTAATATCTAACAATTTCATTTCTACCTTAGATGCTCCAGTACATTTGTGCCGGGATGTTCACAACATTTTCACAAGAACCCCAAACTGAAAACAACTCAAATGTTCATCAGCAGTAGAATGGATGATGAATTGTAGTATATGCATATATTTGAATGCTCTGGAGCAAAGAAAATATGTAAACTACTATCGTTAACATACAACAAGATGGATGGATCTTGCAAGTATAATTGTTGACGAAAAGAAGAATTTACAAAAGAAACATAGAATACGACTTCATTTGTACAAAGTCAGAAACAGGGAACTCAACCCATTGTAAAACTTTAAAGAAAATCAGGCATAGACCAGGTATGGTGGTGCATGCCTATAATCCTAGGACTTGGGAGGCTAAGACAGGAGGATCGCATGTTCGTGGCCAGTCTCAGCAACTTAGTGAGGCCCTCTGCAACTTAGTGAGAACCTGTTTCCAAATAAAAAATAAAATGGGGCTGGGGGTGTAGATCGGAAGTAGAATGTCCCTGGGTTTCATCCCCAGTACCACAAAAGAAAAAAAAAAAGAAAATCAAACATAGATGGTAAAATTTTAAAGAAAGACATGATGGTAAAACTTTAAAGAAAAGCCAGGACACAACAATCACAACATTTTGGGACCGAGGGGCTGATCAGGAATGGACTTCCCAGGTGCTGGCAATGATCTGTTTCTCAATGAGTGACAGTTATGCACATGTTGCCTTATGATTATTGTTTAAACGGCATAGGTTTGTGCACTCTTCACACTTTTTCAATCTTCTCTGAATTGGAAGGCTGTCCCTCACACTTCTGTCTTCCCTGTGGCTTACCTTTTATTATTTCTTGCACTTTTATGGCAACCTTAAAGATTTGTTGTTTTGTGTATTTAAAACTAATAAAAATAAAGAATCAAAGTGAGGAGTTGGAATGAACCCAATGCAATCAGCACATAGGCCAACCATAAAGTGCAGACTTTACCTTCACATACATGTGCACCCTTTAGGAAGAATGAACCAAAATTAAGCAGAAATTCAGATCAGCAATCTTTCATTTTTCTGCTGTAAACCCCCAAACAGTTTTGGCTTCATTTCAGCCTTGTCTAGAGTCAAGTTCATATCAGATGATCCAAAGAGATTGCCGTATAGATGAACTAAAACCCAAAAGGCTGTGAGTAAATTGTACAGGAAGGCTGACATAGGCTTCCTTTGATTAGAAACTTTGGGAAGATGGAAGACAGGCTTTCTTCTATGATATGAAAAAAATCTGTAAAACTAGGACTTGGATACCAAAGAAAAGTAGGAATCAATAATACTCACGCACTCCTGTAATCCCAGTACTTGAGAGGCTGAGACAGGAGGATTGCAGGTTCAAGGCCAGCCTCAGCAACTTAGTGAGACCCTGTCTCAAAATAAAAAAATAAGCTGGGAATGGTGGGGCATGCCTGTAATCCAAGTACTTGAGATGCTGAGACAGGAGGATTGCAGGTTCGAGTACAGCCAAGCAACCTAGCAAAATCATATTTCAAAAACCAACCAAACAAACAAAAATTGGACTGGGAGTGTAGCTTGGAGGTAGAATGCCCCTGGGTTCAATCCTCAGTACTGAATAAATAAATAAATAAATAAATAAATAAATAAATAAATAAATAAAATAGGCCTGGGGGTATAGCTCAGAGGTAGAATGCCCCTGGGTTCAATATCCAGTACCACACACACACAAAAATAATAATATTCTCTTTACATCTTAAGAGATAAGTGTACAATGGTCATCATCTATTTCATTAGGAAATGTAAGCATTCGTCTTTCTCATTTGCAATGTGTATATGCTCACACGCATTTACACACTACACCAAGCCCGAAATCCTGCTGGTACCTGAAGGGATTCAAGGACACACCTGGCTGCAGTAGACTTCTTGCTCTCTCCAGCTCAGGCTCCAACTCCTGCTCGTCTCTCAGGCTGTCAGGACTCCTGGACTCTGAGCAGGGCCTAAAGTAGTCTGCGGGGGTGACAGGCACTGTGACGTCAGTGCTGAAACATCTCAAGGAGGGACCTTGGAAGGTTCGAGGCTATTTGTGTTCAGGGGGACATGGAAACATGTTGACTAAGACTTTGTTCCTGTTGCCAATTTGTATTAACACCACAGGACTTCAAAACCTCTGTTTCTATGACTTTTAATGCAATTGATGTGGGTTTTAGATTTATCTTTTACATCTTTATGAATCTTCAATGTGTCTTTAAAACATCATAAACCAAGCGCGATAGACTAATTTTAACAAGTCGGAGCTGCATTTGGCTACTCAGCATGCCAAGGTGTAAAAATGTGACTTCATCTTCCCGCCTCTGTCTCTAGCTGTTTGAAATATGAAGAGTTCTCTGCCTTGTACCCACTCGTGCACACTGACACACCCACATGCACACCCATACACTCCAGAATTCATGGGCACGCTTTCAAAACTGACTTTAGTCCCAGCAGTGAAAGTTATCCATCACCTGCTACCCATTGCTTTCCAGCTAAGCTGTGCGCCGCAAGTTTACACATTCATCTACAGTTTCATCTGAACAGCTGAACAAGCCATGGTGTGCATATTTCAGACAGTAAAACTCAGTCATTTGGATAGATTGGGGAAGAAGGAGAATTGGTCAAAATTAGTAAAAATGTGAGTTATAGAATATACAGAGATATATAGAATATATCTGAAAGAAATAAAAATATAAAATTTTCAAATATAACCACTGACTAAAATCAGACTGTTAAATGAGTTGGTAATCAACAAATCAGATGTTTGGAGATAAATGGAGCCTCTGAAGTGTTTAATTGGACTTAGAGCAGATCAATAGTTGAGTGTGGTGGCACACTCCTGTAATCCCAGTACTTGGGAGGCTGAGACAGGAGGATTGCAGGTTTGAGGCCAGCCTCAGTAACTTACTGAGGCCCTCAATAACTTAAGGAGACCTTGTTTCAAAATTAAAAAATAAAAAGGGCAGGGGGTGTAGCTCAGAGGCAGAACAACCTTGGGTTCCATCCCCCAGTACCAAAAATAAATAAATAAATAAATAAATAAATAAATAAATAAATAGGACCGGGGGTGTAGCCCAAAGTTAGAATGTTCATAGGTTCGATCCCCAGTACTAAAAAAAAAGGAAAGAAAAGAAAGCAGATTAGATCAATTAAGCCCTTTAAACCAGACTCCAGAAATTATGAAATTATGTTGCTCAGCAAGTCCTTGATTTATAGATAGAACAAATATCCCCTGTGAATTCCCAGTTAGGGTCAATCAAAATAATGCTTTCCCAGAAGACATAAACAAATTAAATCCTTTGTGTAATTCTGCTCACAGTCAAACCTTTCCCACCATCCTCATATCCCAGAGGCACTACTAAAAGAAAGATTTCCCATTCCATTTCTTTGTTCTAACACGAACACGACCATGGGTGGGTAGTCTTAACAACAGTCTGTTGCCGCTTGTCTTATAGAAAGAAGGTGCTGAGTGACAGCTAGGGTATAATAATTACAGTGCAATCAGGCTTTGGCAGCGACTGGTTGCCATCTGGCAAGCTCCTGGAATGTAGTCAGATTTCTGTCTTTTGCCTCTGAGCCCTTGCCAAGTTGTTTCAAATACTGGGAATGTTTTCCTGGTCACCAAGCCACACCTGTTCCTTTTTTTAACCACTCAAAATTTTATTTTGGTCCAGTTAAAAAGTAACGTATTTATTGTAGAATATTTGAAAATGGTTAAAAGTATACAAATTTAAATTACCACTAACTTCACCACCTCAAGAGGAAAAAACTTTATATTACTTTTTGTTTATATGTTTGAAGCTGCATAGACAAAAATCTCAAACTCCCAAGGTATTTTTGGTAAAAAGAATTTGATACTTGAAAAACTTTTTTTCCAAGGAACTCTCATATACTGTTAATGGGAATGTAAATTAGTGTAGCTGCTATGGAAATCAGCATGGAGTTCCCTCAAAAAGCTAAAAATAAAACTACCATATGACCCAGCCATACTACTCCTTGGTATTTATCCAAAAGAAGCAAAGTCAGCATACTGTAGAGACACACGCATACCCATGTGTGTAGCAGCACAACTCACAAGAGCCAGGTGATGAGTCAGCCTAGGTGTCCATCAACAGATGAGTGGGTATGGATAAAGAAAATGTGAGATATATATGCATACATACGTATACACACAATGGAGTTTTACTTGGCCATAAAGAAGAACAAAATTATGTTATTTGCAGAAAAATGGATGGAACTACTAGAGATCATAATGTTGAGTGAAATAAGTCAGACTCCGAGAGAAGAATATTGAATGTTTTCTCTCCTGTATGGAGGCTAAAGCGGAAAAAAGGAAGGCCATGAAAGTGCAGGAAGACCTCTGGTTTGAGGGAGGAAGGGAGGGAGGAGGGGAGGGTAGAGGGATATTGGGAAGTGAAATTGATCAAATTATGTTTTAAGTTATGTACAAATATGCCACAATGAAACCCACCATTCTATATAAACACTATGCACCAATAAAAATAAAATATAGATATGCTTGGCAAAAAAAAACTACAAAAAAACTTTTTTCCTTTTTGATTCATTTAGAATCAAATTATTCATACTATACCATGTATTGGGGTTATAGGACAGCCATCTATTATGTACATGTTGGAATGTTAATTAGCTTTATAATATTTACAGTGTTAAAGGCAGTGGGGAACCAGGCGTGGTGTCACACGCCTGTAATCCCAATATTTGAGAGGTTGAGACAGGAGGCTCACAGGTTTGAGGACAGCCTCAGCAAGTAGTGAGACTCTCATCTCACTACTGAGACCCTGTTTTGAAAATAAAAATCAAGAAAGAAAAAGAAAAAGACAGTGGGGAGCTGGGCGTGGCGGCACACACCTGTAATCCCAGTACTTGGGAGGCTGAGACAGGAGGATCACAGGTTCAGGTCAGCCTCAGCAAGCAGTGAGATTCTCATCAACCTAGCGAGACCCTGTTTCAAAACCAAAAAAAAAAAAAAATTGGGGCTGAGGGTGTAGCTGTGGAGGTAGAATACCCCTTAGTTCAATCCCCAGTACCATTAAAAAAAAAAAAGACAGTGGGGAAATGTTAACATATCTCCAAAACAGCTGGCCAATACCGTCAATTTAGTTGAATTGGTCGATTTCAAAGTAATTTGAAGTGGAAATCCAAGTTTGTTTTTTGTTTTTTGTTGACTGAATTGATGAGTCAGCTCAGCTTGTCTGTCTAGATGTCTCTTTCAAGTGGATCCAGTGTTGTACTGGGGACTATTGTGCCCAGTACACTGACAAAGTCCCAGATTTCAGAAGTGTCTGCTACCAGAGGTTTCTTCTGTGGTATTACACTCAAAATTTACCTTGTCACTAGTTTGATTTAACCCTCTCTAGAAAATTGTTCGAGCCCCCTAAAATCACCTGGCTACTAATCTAAGGAAGAGTTTGCCTTTAAGGATCCTTGGATCTATTTAAAAAAAAAAAAATCAAGAGCCGGCCATGATGATGCACACTTGTAATCCCAGTACTTGGGAGGCTGAAACTGTAACATCCGGGTTCATGGCCAGCCTCAGCTACTTAGTGAGGCCCTCCGCAACTTAGTGAGACCCTGTTTCAAAATAAAGAATAAAAAATAGGGCTGGGGGTGTAGCTCAGAGGTAGAATGCCCCTGGGTTCAATCCCCAGTATCGCAAAAAAAAAAAAAAAAATCAAGCCAGACATGGTGGCATGTGCCTGTAATCCCAGTATTTGAGAGGCTAAGACAGGAGGATCACATGTTGAAGGCCAGCCTCAGCAACTTAGCGAGACCCTGTTTCAAAATAAAAAATAAAACAGGGCTGGGGGTGTAGCTCAGAGGTAAATTGCTCCAGGGTTCAATCCCCAGTACCCAAAACAAAAAACAAAAAAATCAACCCTTTTGTCTCTCATTTAAAAAATTGAGTGTGACAAGGTTTCGAACCTCACTGCCAAAGCAAATCCACCCCTTATCATTAACCTTCCTTCATTCTGCTGAGACCTTCCTTCCTGTGAGCAGTTCCCATAACTTAGCAGCACTTATTCCACAGCATCTTTCTTTCAAGGTGCCACTCTGCCTGTCAGCAGAGGATATACTAAGTAATCGTTGACATTATTTCTACTCCTATTAATCTACAAGTTAGCTAAGAGCCAAAAACATCAAGAAAACAGCATTCCCAGTTGAGAGTGATACTGAAGCTTTAATTGGCATCTATCTTACCCACCACCATCACCATGTGCATTTTCTGGTGTAAAATATGATTCCCTTTGAGGCTTGGTGCTGAGCTCTTGTGCCTGATTAGTGGTTAAGCTAGCTTGTTAAGTCTTTCTTTCTTTCTTTCTTTCTTTCTTTCTTTCTTTCTTTCTTTCTTCTTTCTTTCTTTCTTTTTCTTTCTTTCTTTCTTTCTTCCTTTCTTTCTTTCTTTCTTTCTTTCTTTCTTTCTTTCTTTCTTTCTTTCTTTCTTTTTTGGTGCTGGGTATTGAACTCAGGGACATTCTACCTCCGAGCTACACCCCCAGCCCTTTTTATTTTTTTATTTTGAAACAGGATCTCACTGAATTGCTGAGGACCTCACTAAGTTCTGAGGCTGGCTACGAACCCAGATCCTCCTGTCTCAGCCTCCCAAGTACTGGGATTACAAGCCTGCACCACCACATGCCGCCTCATCCACCTTTTTACCTTGCTGTGTCAGTCCCCGAGTTCTGCAAGTGCCTGACCTGATGGGAGAAGTCGTGCAGGCCTTGATGGAAGGTGTGGAGCTTTGTGCACAGCATAGTAAGGAGTGCCGTCACTCGGTGCCTTTCTTGCCTTCGCGTCTTCATGCCCACTGGTCTTGGAGATGCTGAGAAAGAATGAAGCAGCTTTCTGATAAACTCTCTCCTGATCCCAAACACATGAGGAGAAGCCCAAAGAAAGAGGAAGCCCCGTTTCTTGAAGCTCTCTCCATGTTACCATCCACATCATTGTGTAAGGCCTGCCTTCTGGGCATAGGGAAAGATCGAGGACAGGTCATGAAGAAGCTTGAGGGACCACTGACAGAGTCTACACTGAACTGCCAGTGCAAGGACGTTAGTCTAAATGGCCAAACTGCCCTCGTAGCGCCTGTGCTGTAAAGTAGAAAGCACCGGGAACTTGGAATGACAAAACCGGGGTCCATATTCTGAATTTTCCACTTACTAGTGACACAGGTTCAGGCTACTACCCTCAAAAGAAGAAAGTTAAGAAAAGTACATACTACTCACAATAACCAAGTTATGAAATCAACTTAAGTGTCACAAATGAATGGATAAAGAATATATGGTATATATACAAAATGCAATAGTATTCAGCCTTAAAAAAGAAGGAAATCCTGTCATCTGTGACAACATGGATGGAACAGTATGCTAAATGAAATCAGGCAGGCAGAGAAAGACAAGTTCCACATGTTTTCACTTATACGTAGAATCCAAAACAACTGAATTCACAGAGGTGGAGAGAAGACAGCACTTACAGAGGTTGGGAGTGGGGGAAATGGGGAGATGATGGTCAAATGGCACAGGAGGATTGTTATTGTTGCTTGAGATCCAGTGCACAGCATGGTGAATACAGTTAATAGTATGCTGTACATTTCAAAGATGATAATAGAGTAAGTTTCAAATGTTCACACCACAAAAAATAAGTATTTGAGTGATAGATATGTTAATTATTCTGCATTGCATTCATAAATCATAACATCACTTTATACCCCCATAAATTATAAATTATCAATTTACAATAAAATGTACATTTTTTTAAAAGAGTGTATAATTAGGATACAAGACAGTGCAAGAGATGTAATATCAGAATGGCATCAGAAAGACTACAGGATGGCCGGGCGTGGTGGCGCACGCTTGTAATCCCAGTACTTTGGGAGGCGGAGACCGGAGGATCGGGGTTCGCGGCCAGCCTCAGAGCGCCCTCTCTCTCTCTCTCTCTCTCTCTCTCCTTAGTGAGGCCCTCCGCAACTTCGTGAGACCCGGTTTCAAAATAAAGCATAAAAAAAATAGGGCCGGGGGCGTAGCGCGGAGGTAGAACGCCCC
>PVJS01026298.1:0-27123 GCA_004027185.1 Glis glis | reverse complement strand
GGAAGGGGGGAGTGGGGAGGGAGGCTGAGGAAAACTCACCAAGTGCTGTGTGCATGTATGCCACTATCACTATGAACTACATTATGATGTGAGATTATAATGTACCAATAAAAGTAATAATTAAAAAAAAGGAGACACGAGGGTCTTGCAGAAGGATCTGGGATACTTTCATGATTTTCCTGCCCCATGACATAGACACTTGTGACATTGATTTTGTTTTCTGCATTGTTTTCTGACCTGCGTCATCAGATTCCCTAAATGGTAGTGGTAAACTTTAGATCTCCAAGTGGATTTTTCTGACCTGTTCTCCTCCAGCCTATCTGAAGTTTCACAAACCTGAGTTCCCTGTATTAAGTCTCTAGTTTGTTTTAATACCTGAACTGATTTTCTTTTAATGACCTGATCCTCTTTGATGCACCAGTTTAGGCAAACTGATGAGATGATGGAAAGTTCAGATGGGACATGGGTTCATAGAGCCTCATGTTAGTCAGCTTTCCATTACTATAACAAACACAGGAGTAACCAGTTTATAAAGAGAAAAGGTTTGTCTCTGCTCACAGGTTTGAAGGTTTCAGTCAATGTTGGGCTGGCACTATTTCTTTTGTGGTAAGGCAGCACATCATAGCAACTGTGAAATAAAAAGAGAGGGAGAGAGGAGAGCTTCAAGATCCCCTTTGAGGGTACGCCCCCAATGACCCAAGTCCTCCCACTGGACCCAACCTCTTAAAGGGTCTACTGCCTCCCAGTAACACCATAGGTTGGAGACCAAACCTTTAACACATGGGCCTTTAAGAACATTCTAGATCAAAACTATAGCAGGTCTGTGAACCTTGGGGACTGAGGATTGCTATGGGAATTAGGGAAAGTTAGTGATGGGTACTATACTTGCTGCCTACTATAATTTCCTGGGCATCTCATAAATTATTCTGATTACTAATGGAGAACTTGGGCTTTCAGAGGATAGATTTTGATTTGAGTTCTAGCTCTTTTCCTTCCATGCTTGAAATTGTGGATTTGAAAAACCTGCTTGTAGAGGGCCTAGTGAATAATGTGTGAAAAATAAGTTCCCAGTCCGCAGAGCCATGATAAGACTAAAAGATGGTCTTTATAAAAGACTCGATGCTTAGGGACTGGTTCATTGTGAAGATGCACAGCTTCTATCATTTCGTTCCAATGTTGTCACTAAGGATACTGAGCTTCACAAAGAGTTAGGGAACTTACCTGCTATTATAACAATTAATGTGTTCCAGAGCCAGAACTCCAGTGTCTATGCTCATTCCTCTCTGTCATACCACTACTCACACAGAAAATTGGCAATGATGAAAGAAACGACAAGCTCAGAGACATGCATGTTTTACTGAGGTGTGAAACAACCTCCAGATCCCATGACTTGCAACAGTGAACAGTTGCTAGGGATCCATGGGTTGTCGGGGGCTCCATTGCTCTCAATTGGGTACTGTTTGTCTTTTTGTCTGAGATGGAGTAGCAGCCCTCTGGGGCCTATTCTTCTCAGGAGTACAGGATCCCAAGAAGCCCAGAGGAAGTGTGCAATGCCTCTTAAAGCCTCTTCTTGGAGCTCTCACACTGTCACTTCTCTCTACATTCCTTTGACCAAAACAAGACAGATGTCCAAGTCCACATCAATGGGGTAGGAAAGGTAACTTCTTCCCCAGCGCTGGAGAAAAGAGAGGATGAATATTTTCTGACCAATAATTCAGTCTACCACTCTAACAAATCAGATGATTCTAGGGCTTCTTGCCTTCTCTCTATTTTTTTAATTCCTTATTGGGATAGATGATGATGATAATGATGATGATGATGATGATGACGATGACGATGATGATGATGATGATGATATTGGTACTGGGAACTGAACCCAGGGACATTCCACTTCTGAGCTACACCCCCAGCCCTATTTTATTTTATTTTTTAAATTTGAAACAGAGTCTCACTAAGTTGTTGAGGGCCTCGCTAAGTTTCTGAGGCTGGCCTTGAACCTGCGATCCTCCTATCGCAGCCTCCTAAATACTGGGATTACAGGTGTGAATCCCCAAGCCTGGCTGGATTAGCTTTTTAAAGTTAGAATTACAGAATCCCCCCCCCATAGTCTTTTAAGAATTGCAGGAGAAAAGTTTGGAAATAAATTTCTCAGAATATCTATCTCCATGTGCTTCCAAGTTAGATCCTCCCAAAGACATGGAAAGCAAGTGAAATCTGGAAGGGAAGGCAAAAAAGAGAAGTTGTTGTTGTTGTTGTTGTTATTATTATTATTATTATTATTGATGGCAATTGCACATATCCACATGGGTAGATGGCCAATATGAAGCACTTAGTAGGACTACTTCTGAATTTCACCCATCTTGCAATTGTGGAAAGCTGACATTGGTGGTGTTGGCACTTGGAGCTTCCTGAGATTTGCTGTGGGTTCAGGGAGCTCTTGTTAATTATCTCCTTCTCAAATCTTTCTTAGTAATTGTGCTTGAAGCACTTTCTATGGCTGTGTAAGCCCTTAATGCCCTCTGTTAAAGCCCTTCTTATTTGAAATACCTAGAGTGGCTCTTCCTATTTGAAATACTTAGAATAGCTCTCATTTGTTGATAAAATCCTGATCGTCAGACTATAATCATCAGGTAGGAATTTTACCTAGTCCATTTTTAAACAAAGATCAAAAAGTGAAGGGGTTCTTAATTCAGGTCTATGATAAATTGGTGGTAAAACAATGTTTTGAGGATCACTAAACACATACTTCATAGGATGAACAACATATACGTTTCTCTAAATATGAACCACAAAGAATGTTACAGGGCTCCAGTTTGTCCTCAGTTGACAAGTAATGATAAAACATAACCAGTACAGCTAAAGGTCTAATTCTCGCTCAGAATTCATTGTCATTCTTTCTGTTGCTGGGGATTTCATGTATCCAACAGTCTACTCATTCAGACTGGGCATCAGCTTCAGAAACTGGTATGTAACTCAGAAAGGTCCTAGCATTTGTGTGGCTCAGCTTGAAGCTGGTAACCAGTAAGGATTTTGCCTTGTCCTGTTTTGTGTCAAAGAGAGCTCAGGTGTGGGTACAGGATTAATCATAAGCCTTTGTTCGCAGCTCACTCATTCGTGGTCCATGCATGACCTCTTGTTGTTTATTTATTTATTTGTCAATTATGGGTTCTTAATAATGCAGTCAGTGTCCATGAATCCATCACTCTCAGGTCCTATGGAAGCTTTCTTTTCTTCACTGTGCTCTGCAAAATGTCAGCAGAATTCTACCACTTAGCAAGGATGGTTATGCAAGTTCGCAGGCGTCTCTTTAACCTTGTCAATGAATCTATATCTTAGACATAGTCTGCGGTTTTCTCCTATTCTGTGAAAATAAGGAATAGACATTTCAAACCCCTTTTGGCAGAAAGAATAATGTCCTCCTAGTTCAAGCTATAAAGGGATCAGTCTTGGGCAAAAATATAAATGCCTTGACATTTCTGTTCTTCACTGTTGAGTATCCCCCTGGCAATTGCAGATTGAGGCTCTTCTACATGACTGCTGTAGCATGGGTTACATTAAAACTTTGGGAAATATTTTTTGGATTAAGAGAAGAAATTAAAAATGTGAATAAATAAATGCTTTTTAAATAATATGTACTTAAATATTAAATGGATAAGTGAATAGTATCTAAAGTTTTTCCAATGACCTATTTGCTGAACTTTAAATTAAAAGGAAATTATATACCAATTTATATGATCAAATCATGTATCAAGCTTAAGAAACAACTTTTAAAAATGTATAAATACTTATCTTACTAGATCATTGCAAAAATTCAACCCTTTTATGGCACTAGGGATTGAACCCAGGGGCATTCTACCTCTTAGTTATACCCCAAGTCCTATTTTATTTTTATTTTGAAACAGGGCCTTGTTAAGTTGTTGAGGGTCTTACTAAATTGTGGAGCCTAGCCTTGAACCTGCAATCCTCCTGGCTCAGTCTCCCAAGTACTGAGATTATAGGCATGGGCCACCATGCCCTGCCAAATTTCAACCTTTTTTTCAAGCATGAGTTTGAGCTGAAGTGATCAGTAAGTATAGAGAACCACACTTAAATATCCTTGTTTGATCATACCTAAATTGAATGGCAAATATATTAAGTAAAACAACAAAGCAAAACCAAAATTGGGAAATAAAAGTGAACGAAAACAAAGGCCAATGAAATAATTGAATCAATTTATAACAAATTTAAAAATGTTTTCCAGAATGACTTTCATGTAGCAAATAAGAAATTTCCCAAAGTGTATGTGAACCACAATGCTCATTCTTTAAGGTTTATTCTTAAAGGAGAGAGAAGAGAGAGAATCTGGCTTACCTGAGATCCAATTTGCTAAGAGAACAAGGATGCCGAAATAAGTTGATTTCTTATTATATTTAAATAAATTAATACCTGCATTATAATGTTCTCAATTTTAATTTATTATTAATATTACATATGTTGGTAAATATAACCTACATACACAAAATGTCTTTAGGGTCCTTAATAATTTTGGGGGAGTAAAGGGATCCAATAAAAAATTTGAGAACCACTGGATAAAGATTCTTGCTATGGTTTGATTTGGAATCCCCCCAAAGACTCACTGTTGAAGGCTTGGTCCCCAAAGCAGAAAGTTTCAGAGGAAATGACTGGATCCTGAGGGCTCTGACATCAACAGTAGATTCATCCAGTGATAGAGTCATAATCTGAATAGACTATTGGGAGGTGGTGGAGACTGTAGGAGGTGGGACCTAGGTCTAATATCTAGGATATACAAAGAACTTAAAAGGCTTTACACTAAGAAAATAAATAATCCGATCAAGAAGTGGGCAACTGAAATGAACAGACACTTCACGAAAGAAGAGATACAAATGGCCAATAGATACATGAAAAAATGTTCAACATCATTAGCAATCAGGGAGATGCAAATCAAAACTACTCTAAGATTTCATCTGACCCCAATTAGAATGGCAAGCATTAAGAAGTCAAAGAACAACAAATGTTGGTGAGGATGTGGGGAAATTGGGAGTCTTCTACACTGTTGGTGGGATTGCAAACTAGTTCAGCCACTATGGAGATCAGTGTGGAGATTACTCAGAAAACTGGGAATGGATCCACCATATGATCCGGCTATACCATTACTGGGTATAATACCAAAGGGATTGAAACCAGAAAACTACAGTAATATATGCATACCCATGTTCATAGCAGCACAATTCGCAGTGGCCAAATTACGGAACCAACCTAGGTGTCCATCAACAGATGAGTGGATTACAAAATTGTTGGAAATACACACAATGGAATTCTACTCAGCAATAAAGAAGAACAAAATAACATCATTTTCAAGAAAGTGGAAGGATCTGGAGAACATTATGTTAAACGAGATCAGTCAGTCACAAAAAAGAAGGGACATATGTTTTCATTAATATGTGCAACCTAAAGAGTATTAGGGTCACACAAGGGACTCCAGTCCCTTGGAGTACCCTCAGCGGAACAAGGGAAGTGGTACAAGAGAAGGGGGAGGGCAAGAAAGAAGTGAATTAAAGGGGAGGACACTAAGAGCTGTGTGCATGTATGTTAACATCAAATAGATATTCATCGCGATGTAAGACTCCAATGCACCAATAAAAGCATGTTAAAAATTAAAACAATGGGTCCTTGCAGCATGCCTCAGGAACTATATCTTGTCCCTGGCCCCTTCCTCGCACTCACTCTGCTTCCAGCTACCACGAGGGGAGCAGTTTTGCTCTGCCACACACTCTCTGCCGCCATGTTCTTTTTCACCTGAGGTTCGAAGCAATGGAATCGGCCAATCGTGGACTGAAACCTCTGAAACTGTCAGCCAAAATAGATCTTCCCTCCTTTAAGTTGTTTTTTCTCTTTAGTATTTTGTCACAGTGACAAAAAGCGGACCAACCTTGGCATTATAGTGTGTTTGGATGATTTGTCTCTTGACACTAGAGGGTTTCGAGCAGAGGAACAATAAGGATTGCTTGCCCCAGCCCAAGCCCCCTTTCTCCTTCCCTCTGGTCCAGCAGAAATGCAGAGGAGAGGGAGGGCTATGTGCTCTGGAGAAGGGAGTTGTTTCCTCTTATTTTCTCGTAGGGCCTTTGATGAACTGGATGAGTCCCTTCCGCATTATGTCCTTTACTTAAAGTCAATTGACTATGAAGGTTATCACGTATTCAAAATACCTTTCCAACAAGGTCTAGACTAGTGCTAGAGCAAACGTCTGGCACCATGACCTAGCCAAATTGACACTTGAAATTAACTATCACAGATCAGTTAAAACCCTGGAGAACAGGGATATGTTTTATTTCCAACAAAGGGGGTGGGAAGCAGCTATGAATAAAGGACTCTGAGTTAAGTGGGCTAGGGATAGAAGTCAAAGAGAGGCCATCCCATAATACTAAACCTGGGAAGATTATCTGTATTCCAAAATCCAGAGATGTGAGAATTTTATATGACCTTTTCCCTCGAGAGGTGCAGAAATTACTTCACTGACTAGGTCCACAATGCATCTCAGGATCTATTTCACTATGTAGACAGCCCATCAGAAAAGGGCTTGCACAATTGCTAGATTGTGAGCTCACGCCAAGAAAAGAGAGTTTCAACCACCTCCCGTTCTATGGCTTTGAGATACCTTCCCAGCCAGTTACCAATGAAAGTGAGTTAAGTTTCCATAGCCTGGTTCCTAACAGATCTTCTTACATCATGTATAATATGTTCCCATTCTTACTCCTCCTCATGCTTGGAGTCTCTTTATATTCTCCTATCTTTTAAACTTAAGTTGGAATTTAGTATTTCATATTCCTAGTTTTATTCAAACACTATGCAAGAACTTATGTCAGACTCACACGAGAGCTCTTCCTTCTCCTCCTTTCCCTCCTTCTATGAAATCAGGGTAGTTAACCCTCTGGGAACAAATTGCTGACTCCAATCCATGGCTCTATATGATAGTTAAACCTACCTGAGCTCTCCACCATAGGAGTGAGGTCAGACAGTCGAATTGTGTGGTTTTGATGATCTATATAATACATGGTCAATAAATGCTTGATAATAAAATAGTAAAATTATTCTTTAGTACTGGCATGCTCTAAGGCTGGAGACCAGACTGAAACTAGAAGTTAACAAATTTAGTCTAAAAGTCAATAAGGAGGAGGAGGTGTACCTCATAACTTCAGAGCCATAGTCAAGCAAGGCAGCCAAATTTCAACTCCCAAGAATCTTCAAACACAGCTAGGGCAATAGAAACAAAGATGGAGGTGTCCAAGCAGAGGAAGGTTCTGGAAGGAATAATCCTGAAAGTGAACTACAGGTCAGGATCAAAGGAATCCAAGCAGGGTAGTTAGTGCAAAGCAGGAGTGACATTAGGGTAGCAACTGAAGACACCCATGTTGGTCTGGACTGCTTTCAAGGGGCAGTTCTTATTTTTCAGTGTTCTAAAAGAACATCCAGTACCCAACAGGCAGAACATATTCATTAAAAGGGATCAGGATGGAGCAGGTTTCTTAGACTTTGAGTCAAGACAAAAGCTCATGGTAGAGGTTTCCAAGTGGCCACTTTCACAGGCACTCATCTTATTGAAAAATGAAGAGCGAGTTTCTTACACAAAATAGCCTTATCTCCTCACTTTGGAGCTTTGGAAATATCGACTGAACTGCACAAAAAATACCACTGACCATTGGCTATCAATTGTGATAATGGCTGTTCCTCTGTCTTGGGACATACCTGTGAGCACTTCAAGTTGAAGTCTGTAAATGGGATTTTCTGATTGTGAACTGAAATTAGTTGGTTTTGGAGCAGGACAAGCAATAAATCACTTCAGTGCAGAGCCAAGAGGGGTTCCTGACTTCCCAACCTACAAGTGAGTTGGAGGAACAAATGCTGGTCCCAATTTCAACACTATCCAGCCAGGTGGGCCTAAACAATTCACTTAAATTCTCTGAACTCCAGTTCACTCAGCAGCCTCAAAGGGATGCTATTATAACTCAGATGTTAGCTGGAATTATCCTTCCCCACCAACTCTAGCTTTTAAAATTGGCTTGAAGATGGATGGGCATGGTGTCACATGCCTGTAATCCTAGTACTTGGAAGACTGAGACAGGAGGATTGCAGGTTTAAGGACAGCCTCAGCAAGTAGTGAGACTCTCATCAACCTAGTGAGACCCTGTTTCAAAATAAAAATAAAATAGGTCTGGGGGTAGAATGACCCTGGGTTCAATCCTCAGTACCAAAAACAAACAAACAAATAAATATAAAATTGGTTTTCATTCTGTTCTATGAATTTTGGATAGCCCACTATCTCTCCCCCAAGACTTTAAGAAGGTTCTAATGGACTTCCCTTCCCTTACCAAGTTTGACTCCTAGCTTTGGCATTTATTCTTGTGATGTTGCTTCCCATCATCCAGAGAGGGAAATTGTTCCCTCCCCTTGATTTCCTTCAAACCCTTCCCACTTACACAAGACATTTGCATTTGTAGCTCACTTGACTGCATATTCAAGAACAAACAACTTTAAATTGGATATTCAGCCTCCTTGTTCTCTTAGCCATTTGGAGCTCTTGTAAACCAAATTCTCTTTCTCTTCTCTCTCCTTTCTTCTCTGTTCTCCCTGCACGCATACCCATTCATTCTGTGCAGAATAGTTTGTTTCTTTTATAGCAGCAAAGGGAAGGTCTTATTTTGTAGGCTGAGTGGCTGGTAGAGGTCGTTTTATGAGCAGAGATATCCTCCTCTCTAAAATCTAATTCTACTCTTTAGACACTCATTGTTCTTGTCCCCATTTTATGGCGAAGAATTCATGGCACTAGTAACCATAAATGCATATTGGAAACTGGTGCAATTCACAGAGACTTCTGGGCAGTTGTAATGCACTAGGAACTGTGCTAAAAATTTCAACATCAGTCAATTCACACATTCTCTGCAAAGCTCCTAAACCCGAGGTCCACATTCTAAACCAAGTTCACTCCAGGAATCTGTCATATTTCCACACTCTGAGGTCAGGAGGTCGATCCACATGAGAGATTAAGATGTTTCTGAAGAACTATGTTGTGCAGAGGATAAAAACCTACAGTTTTGGTTCAAGACCAACAAGCCCATGCTAGAGAGGAAGGCTGAATATTCTGAACATAGGAAGGTCTTTGATCCTGGAATTCAGTCTTGTCTTTATGGTTCCTACTTAAGATGCAAGGCAAAGGGGTTGCAGTCAGCAACCGTATCGATGATGCCTGCTTCTGTAGCCTTGGCGGGAGGATTGGTGGAAAGATACCTCCACAGGATACATGGTCACAAGGCAAATGCAGATGCTGTTGGAAGAGAAGGCCCTTATTGTGGACAAAGTGACATTACAGGTACTTCTTGAGAATTCCTAGGACATTTTGTGGGAAGCTTGAGGGGAACTGGGTTTCTCACCAATCATGTGGGAGTTGATCCAGAACAATACTTTTGTATGAATGCTGTTTCTAAAAAGAATTACTTTAGAAATGTTCTATTTCAGAAAAATTGAAAACATAGTGAAGAGTTCCCACATACCTCACCCTTATTTCCTATATTATTAACACTTTGCAATGTTTTATAATTAATGAACCAATATTGATCTGTTATTATTAACTAAAGTCCATGCTTTCTTCACATTTCCATTGTTTTTACTTCATGTTTTTCTTTATTTTTTTGTGGTACTAGGGATTGAACCCAGGAGCATTCTACCTCCAAGCTACACCTCCAGCCCTATTTTTTTTATTCTTTATTTTGAAACAGGGTCTCACTAAGTTGCAGAGGGCCTCACTAAGTAGCTGAGTCTGGCCGCAAACCCTGATCTTCTGGTCTCAGCCTCCAAGTACTGGGATTACAAGCGTGCACCAACACGCCTGGCTCTACTTCATGTTTCTCTTGTCCATCAGGATCCCACCCAAGGTGCCACATTACAGTTAGTTGTCATGTCTCCTTGGGTTTCTCTTGGCTGTGCAGTTTCATAGACTTTCCTTGTCTTTGGTGACCTTGACAGTTTTTCTGGGACATGGTTAGATATGCAGTAAGATGCACCTCTATTGGAATTTGTCTGATGTCGTTCTCATGATGAGACTGGGGTTATGGGTTTTTGAGAGGGAGATCACAGAGATAAAATGCTATTTTCATCACATCTTATCAAGGGGACCTGCTATCAACATGAATAATGACTGTTCCTGTTGACCTTGATCACCTGGCTAAGGTGGAGTTTCTCAGGTTTCTCCTCTATAAAGTTACTTCTGTCGCCCTCCCCCTTCAAGTACTGTAACCTATGAAGGGAAATCACTTTGTGAAGCCCACATATAAGGACAGAAAGTTAGGCTCCACCTCCTTCAGAGTGGAATATCTGCATAAATTATTTGGAGTTCTCCTGCATCACAGAGTTGTCTATTGTCTCCCATTTATTTGCTTACTCAATTATTTATATTGATGTTATCAATATATGATGTTTATGTTAGAAATACATAATATTTATATTTAATATATGATAGTATGTATATTATTTTATTCTTTGAATTATAATTCAGTTATGTTTTGTTTTGTTCAAATTGTTTCAGTTTCAGTCATTGGTTCATTTACAACACTAATGTAAAGCTGTTCCAGCTTCAGCACTTTCTGTTGGTTCCCCGTGTGTGTGTGTGTGTGTGTGTGTGTGTGTGTGTGTGTGTGTGTATTGTTCTTTCTTTTCTTTTTTTTTTCCTGCAAGGAGGGGCAGTTCCCTACTTTCTGACACTACGAGATACTCCAGGCTCATCTTCTCTATCTCCTGCCACAGTCCTGGAGTCAGTCATGTCTCCTGGGAGTCTGACTTTTTGTACTGGGGAATGGTATTAAGACCCAAAATTCGGATGCTAGTTGTATTGGGCTGTGGTTGCTTCTTGGCCCTATTAGCTGGTGGAGCAAGGAAATATATGTATGTATACTAGCCAGTATTGATAAGTTCTAGTTTTATATATTTCTACATGTAATAATCTTTATATTAAGGTAAACATGAATGCTTACTGATGTCTCCAACTCTAATTTATTATCTCATCAATCATTCTAGCCTCCTCTCCTGTATATCTGTACATTTCCACTCCATTAAGGCAAAATCTGACTCCCACCATTTGCCACCATTTACTTCTTGGCACATTTCAAGAATAAATGTATAGTAGTATCATAGTTATTAACCTGTACCCCTGTGGTGTACAACTTTATTAACTAGAGTATAAGTGCTTATGTACAGTTTCTTACGCCTTTAGAGTTATAGACACCCCTCATTCCCAGAGTTATTCAGGTCAGGATATTTCCCCCCATCCTCTTCAGTGAGGTTGTTTCATACATTTATATATATTTTTTTATATTTTGCATTCTATCCTCGGATCTCTTGAACTCCTAAATCATTTCTTGTTTTTAGTGTAGATACATAAAGTTTCATTCTTTGCTCTGTAAAATCTTATGGATTTTTGATAAATGCCTACTCTCTTGCATCTACCATTGAATGGTTTTATCACTATAAAAAAATCCTCTGTCCTTTACTGATTCAATCTTCTCTCCCCTGGAACTCTTGTCCCTGGGAACCACTCATCTGTTTACCTTCTCTATAGTTTTGTCTTTTCTGAAATGTCAGTTAATTGGAATCATAGGTGATGTAGCTTTAAGAGACCAGTTTCTTTCACTTAGCCATACGCATTTAATATTAATTCATGTCTCTTACATGGCTTGAGAGCTCATTTCTATTTATCACTAAAATATAGTACATTGTATGGGCGTCCCACAATGTGCTTATCCATTTGCCTATTGAAGGGCATGCCCACATATCACAAATATTCTGTTGGATTCATACCTAGTATTATATCTGAGCATTTCACTTTTGGGAAGCTGTTATAACTAGTACTTTTAAAATTTCAAGTTCCAGTTGTTCATGCTGGAAAATAGAAAATCCATTGATTTTGTATATTAACATTTCGTGCTGCAACCTTGCTATACCCACTCACTAGTTCCAGAAGTGGGTTCTTTTATATTTTCTGCATAGATATTCCTAGGATCTGTAAATAAAGTCAGCTTCATTTCTTCCTTTCCAATCTGTATGTATTCTATTTTGTTTTCTTGTTTTGTTGCACTGGCCCGGACCACCAGTAAAATGCTGGCTGCTACAACTTGATATAGCGATGTCAGCTTACAAAATTCTGTAAGATAATGTTACTGTTTCCGTACTAAAATAAAGAACTTCGAGGTTTAGAACATTTTGTCAAAAAGAAGAGTAACGTGGGTACTCGATCATTAACTAGGAAAGCACAGGACAGTGGTTAGTAGTACTTGTCTTGGTCACTTGCCATCTGTGAGACCCAGAGCAAGTTGCTTAGGCTACTGTACATATCAGTCGCAGAATGAGCATGATAATAATAGGACTATCGTCAGTTAAATTAAATGTGCAAAAATGGTAAAGTAGCACGAATAGCATGTTACATGAGATATTAAAAAACAAGAGGAAGAAAAATGAAGCCTTATGATTTTCCTATTTCAGCATCTGCCTCTGAACCCATCTTCATCTAAGACTGAAGGATATTAATAGCACCAATTTCCTGAGTTTATTGAATGGATGAGATGAAATATCGCCTGTGAAATATAGACTAAAGAGGCAAGCACCAGGTTAGTACCGAACAAATGTTGTCTGGAGTTATTAAAATACAAACTTGGATGTTCTGCTATATTTCACTATTACAAATATTCCCGAAATGACCACACTTAACCACACCTATTTTTGCATGACAACGATTTTTCTGCAGACTGACATCTGAATAGAATTGCTAGGTTCAGGGCATAAATACTAAGAATTTTAAAAGATATCACACAACTTCTTTCTAAGAATTGTACCACATTAAGCTTCTCACAAATAATGTTTTCTTCACCATACCATCAATATGGGGCCTTATGAGGTCTTTTCCTTTCCATTAGTAGAGAAGTTGAAAAATTGTATTTTATTTATTTGATTTTGCATTTATTAATTTGTTAGTGACATTAAGCAAATTAATAAGGTCTTTGACTCCCTCCTGTTATTTACTTATTTTTTCTTTGGATTATGTTTGAGGATGTTCATATGGTGGGCACGGTTTCTGGGCACTTGGAGGTTAATAAAACAGACATCTCTGATTTTGCTGAACTGAGCTTGGTCACTGATTTTTTTCTTATTGATTTGTAAAGCCTCACTGTATATTTAGGAAATGTGTCCTTTGTCTATGACGTGTTGTAAAGTTTTTGAGGGAAATAGCACAGATGAATACAGGGCATCTTTCAGAATGTATTAAAGTATTAATTCTGAATAAGAGCAGAGGTGATTTTCCCTCCCCCTCTCCTCCTTCCCAGGCTCAGCACAGTGATTTGGTAAGTTTGTGTATGTATATCATGTTCATTGAGGTGTTTCCCTCTTCAAGTCTTCCTCCCCCTCCCATCTCTGTCAGTTAAGTCCCATCTTTCACTCCATTAAGAGACTCCTTTGTCTGGAGTCTCTCCTATGTCCCGATTTCTTCCTATCTTCTGCGTATGAGGCAGACCATTCGACCTTTCACTTTTCATTAGTGACTGGCTAATCTCACTTAGCATAATGTTCTGTAGTTCCATCTATTTCCCTGAAAATGACATAATTTTGTTCTTATTTATGGCTGAGTTGAATTCCATCGTGTATATATCCTATGGTTTTGTAATCCATTCATCTATTGATGGACATCTTGGCTGGCTCCATAGTTTGGAAATTGTGAATTGTGCAGCTATAAACATAGATATGCATGCATTAATATGGTAGTTTGGTTTTAATTCTTTTGGATAGATACCCAGGACTGGTACAGCTGGGTCATATGGTAGGTTCATTCCCATTCTTTTGAGATCCTCCACACTGTTGTCCAAAGTGGTTGCACTAATTTGCAATCCCACCAACAATGTATCAGAGTTCCTAAGTCTCCACATCCTCGCCAGCATTTGTTATTGTTTGTGTTTTTAATGATTGGCATTCTAATTGGGGTTAAGTGAAATCTCAGTGTAGTTTTGATTTGCATCTCTCTGATTGCTAATTATATTGAATATTTTTTCATACATTTATTGGCCATTTGTATTTCTTCTTTGGTGAAGTGTCCATTTAGTTCACTTGCCCATTTTTTTTATTAGGTTATTTGTTTTATTGGCAGTGAGTTTCTTGAGTTCTCTGTATATTCTAGATATTATCCCTCTATCAGAGAAGTAGCTGATAAAAATCTTCTCCCATTCTGTCGGCTCTCTCTTGAGGTTCTTGATAGTTTCCTTTGCTGCACAGAAGCTCTTCAGTTTAATGCAATCCCATGTATTAATCCTCATTTTAATTTCTTGTGCCTTTGGGGTCTTGTTGAGGAAGTTTTTACCTGTGCCTATATGTTGGAGTCTTAGTCCTATGCCCTCTCCAAGTAACTGCAAGGTCTCTGGTCTAATTTCCAGGTCTTTGATCCATCTTGAATTGACTCTTGTGCAGGGTGAGAAAGTAGGGTTTATTTCCATTTTTCTGCACATGGTTAACCAGTTTTGCCAACACCATTTGTTGAAGAGGCTATCTTTTTTCCACTGTATGTTTTTGGCCCTTCTGTAAAAAATCAATTGGCGGTAAGTGTGTGGATTTGTTTCTCAATCTTCTATTCTGCTTCATTGGTCAGTGTCTCCTGTTGTGCCAATACTATGCTGTTTTTATTACTATGGCTCTGTAGTATAGTTTGAAGTCAGGTATTGTGATGCCTTCTGCATGGTTCTTGTTGCTGAGAACTACTTTGGCTATTCTGGGCTTTTTGTTGTTCTAAATGAATTTAAGGACTTATTTTTCTAGATCTGTGAAGAATGATCACGTTAACTTAATGGAGATTGCATTGAATCTGTAGATCACTTTTGGAAGAATGGTCATTTTGATATTTATTCTGCCTATCCAAAAGCATGGGAGGTCCTTCACCTTCTTAGATCTTCTTCAATTTCTTTTTTCATTGTCTAGGTCTTTTACCTCCTTGGTTAGCCAATCTAAAAAAAAAAAAATCAGAAGCTTTTCTATATGACAACCATAAATCCACTTAAAAAGAAATACAAAAAACATTTCCACTCATAATACCCTCAAAAACAATAAAATACATAGGAATAAATCTATTTCATTTTTCATTTTGAAACTGGGAGTAGAGGTGTGTGCCACCACCCCTGACTGAAACATCTCTCTTTTGTTTTTTTTGCAGTACTGGGATTGAACCCAGGGGCGTTCTACCTCTGAGCTACACCCCCAGACCTATTTTTTATTCTTTATTTTGAAACAGGGTCTCACCAAGTTGTGGAGGGCCTCACTAAGTAGCTGAGGCTGTCCGCGAACCTGTGATCCTCCTATCTCAGCCTCCCAAGTACTGGGATTATAACCGTGCTCCACCATGCCTGGCTGAAACATCTCTTTTTTTAAAAAAATACTTTTACTAGTGCATTATAATCTCACATCATAATGTAGTTCACAGTGATAGTGACATACATGCACACAGCACTTGGTGAGTTTTCCCCCGGCTTCCATCCCATACACAATATTGAGATTGGCATTGGTATTCTCACATATGTACATAATATCAGTGGAAGTGTTTCCCTCATTAATTCTTTCCCCCCTCCCCAAGACCACCTCCCTGACTCCACTGGAGTTTCTCCTCTATTATCTAAAGTCTTTCTTATATCCCAGTTACTCCCTAGCTTCTGCATATGAGAGAAAACATATGACCCTTCACTTTCTGTGACTGGCTAATCTCACTTAACATAATGTTCTCGAGGTCCATCCATTTTCCTGCAAATAAAACATCTCTTTTTAAACTAAAAATATCTTGAGGTGAGTGATCCCTTCGCTGTTTGTTTATTATCAGGTAACATCTTGGAAAGAATAATCTGCGAGCTGACCATGCTGCCTCAAAACAGCTAAATTGTGACTTTTGTGACTATCCCATGTGATCCTTATATTGGACATTTGGGAATATTCAGTACAATGTTGGAGCATGTAGTGTTTCTTTTTCTCATAGAGTATAGTAAGTACTTTTAGTGCAGAATTATATTTAGAATCCCATTCATTCGAAAATATTACAGAATACAAATAAGATTTTTAAACAGACTAGTGGACCCAAATGTTATTTCCATATGAACTTTTTAGATTTATGACCTAGTTTTCTCACTTTAAATTTAAGAGCAGATATTGTTTATATTTAGCTTATGCTGTGTCCACATAAAATTTATGTATCTTGTGTATACTATGTATGTTATATATACACATACTATGCATATGTGTGTTATATATGGTTTATATATGTAAAAATATGTATGAGCAGCCAATTTTAGATTAAATTTTATTATATATGTATACCCTGTATATTGTATATGCATTAGTCCTATCGTATCTGAAGAGGATACATTCCAAGACCCCCGGTATATGTGTGAAACTTCAGATACTCCTGAACCCTCTATATAAGCACGGCGAAACACAACAGTCAATCTGGTAACCAAGATAGTACTAAGAAGCTAACATGCTGGTAGCATATACAGAATGGATACACTGGACAAAGGGATGATTCACGTCCTCGGCAGGATAGAGAAGAACAGCATGCGATTTCATCACCCAACTCAGAACAAAATTATATCATTTGTAGAAAAATGGATGGAACTAGTGAATACGATGCTAAGTGAGACTAGCCAGTTTCAGAAAGAGATGGGTCATAGGTTTTCTCTCATATGTGGAAGCTAGAGATACATTGGGAAGCAAAGGAAACCTCAGATAAATGAGAGGAGAAGCCAGTAGAATAGTGGAAACAACTTGGAGAGGGAGGTGTGGAGAGGAAAAAGGAGACTTGATGAAGGAAACAGTTCAAATAATGCTATGTACATATATGAAGTTACCAATGCCAATCTCAATGATATGCATGGGGAGGGAGAAGGTGTGGGCTGAGATACAGAGGGAAACACAGCAAGTGCTGGGTGCATGCACGCTTTTATCACTCTGAACCTCATTATGATGTAGAATTTTAATGCACCCATAAAAGTATGTTAAAAATAAAATGCAAATAGTCGCAAAGCATTTTCCCACTTATGACATTTCTAAGGCTCCCAAACATTTATGGTCATGTGGAGCAACAGCCAATGATGATGGGGGATGTGAACTGTTCTATATGATAATCACTAGCCACATGTAGCTATAGAGGATGTCAAGACAAGCTGGTGAGAATTAGAAACAGAAGAAATTTTTAAATTTTTTAATTAATTAAAAAAAATTTTTTTTGTGTTACCGGGGATTGAACCCAGGGGCGTTCTACCTCCGCGCTACACCCCGGCCCTATATTTTTATACTTTATTTTGAAACCGGGCCTCACAAAGTTGTGGAGGGCCTCACTAGGTAGAGAGAGAGAGAGAGAGAGAGAGAGAGAGAGAGACAGGGAGGGAGAGAGAGAGAGAGAGAGCGCGAGCTGAGGCTGACCGCGAACCGGGATCCTCCGGTCTCCGCCTCCCAAAGTACTGGGATTACAAGCGTGCACCACCACGCCCACCTTAATTAATTCAAATTTAAATAGTCACACATAGCTGAGGTGATACATACTGGATGATATAGGTCTATGAACCGGCATCCAAGTTGCTTTGCATGGCTCACTGATGTATGCTAAATGACAAGCAATGGAGATCCTCCATCATTCAGCTCTGACTACTTTAGTCTCAGCCAGCATAGTTCTCTGACTTGCATTTTCACTAGCAGTTATCAAACCCCTTGCATCTCTCCAAATACTCATTTTCAGGCAATGCTACCACGTCTTTGTATGAGCTATCCCCTCAGCCTTATGTGTCTACATCTCCTGACCTTGTAGAACTGCCATACTCTTTGGCATCCATTAAAATGATCCTGAGATGTATCCCTCCAGGCATTCTTCCTTGCAAAACCTAGGAAATCAATCACTTCCTTAGTTAGATTATTTTTACCTCACGTATGTGGTTTTATTATTGCACAGATAATGTTAAATTATAATTACTCACTGAGCAGCTGGTTTCTTGAGGACAAATTCATGACTGACTTTGCTTACCCAGCACCTGCCACATTACTTGGTATAAAATGGTCACTTGAATGCTTGTTCAATTAGATGTCATTGGATTATTTAATTGACATCATGTAGACGAAAAATTATTATTTAACTGATTTTTTTTCTGATTCAGTGAGTACCCTTTGAACTCGGTGTTAAGTAAAACACCAAGAAATCTCATTTCCTCAGCAAGAGAAAGGGAGTTGTGGACAGTGTGACATTACTGAACAAAAATTCAGCTGCTGATATTCAATAACCAGTGTCACCTGTTCATTCAGCTCCGACAGTTTGAGAGCCATTAAACGTACAAAGCCTCTTTTCAAAAAAGGCCTTATTTGGTTATAAAATTGTTTCCCCTACAATCGCTTGCCAAATTGTAGTTGGATTTAAAATATATGCAGTGTCTGTGTTTTCAGGAATCATACCTAAGTTAGAGCTGTCTTTTGCACAGTTTGAAATATTATAGTAAAATTTTCAATGTTGAGGGAAACTGCTTTTTTTTTTTTTAGTGAGCTCATTCCTTTAACAGATGTTCATACAATTAATAGACTCCACATGGGTGTCTATGAATCTGACCTGGAAGGCACCATGAATTTCTCCCTCATTTTTCCCTAGCTCCTCTTAAATCTAACAGATCATATTACCCAGCTCAGTTCTGATGCACACATAGGCTTTATTTGCAGGAACTAAAATAATATTGGGTGCTGTGATCCAAATGGTCCAGCAGCCTCTGGAATTCAGAAACTCAAAGGTCAGAAATAAAAAAAAAAAAGGCCTCACATCTGTATAGCATTTCACAGTTTACCAAGCACGTTTAACCCAATTATCTCACTTGATTGTTACAAGAATCTTTTGAAGTAAACAGAGCAAAAACTATGGTTTGCATTAGGATGGAATTGACAGTCCTATTTGAGTCCAAGTTTTTCCAGCTAGCACAACAGGATGGAGCTCTTTGCGATTCAGTCCAACCAAAAGTCCAGAGCTATGCTGAGATGAGGGGTTGGCAACACTTTCCTGGGACCAGGATCTTGTATGTGACAGTAGAAGACTTCCCAAAATTGCAGTCTCAAAGTAAAAGTGTGTTCTTACCATGCCATCCTGTTATTTTCTTTCTGGAAAGTTGCTTCCAGCAAATGAGCAGGAAAATTGCCCATGACAGCTTGATAACTACTCCAAGCCATAGTCAACAGAGGTTACCTTCAGCCACCAGGTGGGCAGAGGTCTCCATGGAAACCCAGAAGTGGAGATATTGCTCAAATACTTCTCAACAGTGAGAGCTCGGTTATAAACTCTGTCAAGAGTTTGGATGTGCTAAAGATTGACTGAGACAAGAGTCACACCCCTGAATAGGGGAAAGGGCTCTAAATAATAATAAAAAGTAAATATACATACATATGCATATATATAGAGAGAGAGATAAATATATTTGTAATCCATTCATCTGTTGATGGACATCTAGGCTGGTTCCATAATTTGGCTATTGTGAATTGTGTTGCTGTAAACATGGACATGTGTGTATCACTATAGTATTTTGATTTCAATTCCTTTGGAAAGATACCCAGGAGGGGTATAGCTGGATCATATGATAGTTCCATTCCCAGTTTTCTGAGGAATCTCCACACTGATCTCCATAGCGGCTGCCCTAATTTGCAATCTCACCAACAGTGTATAAGAGTTCTTATTTCCCCACATCCTCGCCAGCATTTATTGTCTATATATCTCCCTCTATATATACATGTGTATATATATATGGATACACACACATTCACACACATACTCACAAACACAGGTTGAGCATCCCTAATCCAAAATTCAAAACCCCCAATCCTTCAAAATCCAAAAACCTTTTGAGCTTTGACATAAAGGCCACAATGGAAAATTCCAACCCTGACTTCATGAGATAGGTTGCAGTCAAAATACAAGTACATTAAAAATATTGTGTAAAATTACCTTCAGGCTATGTGTATAAGGTATAGATGAAACATAAATAAATTTCATGTCTAGACTTGGGTCCCTTCTCCAAGATATCTCATGATGTATATGCAATTATTGCAAAATCCAAAATACTTCTGGTACTAAGCATTAAAAATAAGGAATACTCGACATTTTGTGTGTGTGTGTGTATGTGTGTGTGTGTGTATGTGTGTGTGTGTGTGTGTGTGTGTATACATAGACAGACACATATATGTATATGAACAGATACATCAGTTTGGACCAAAAACAAAAACAACAACCCATTTTAAAGCTTAAGAAATCAAGGCTGAAAGAGAAGAAAAGACTTGACTACATTATAAAGCCACTTGACAGCCACGCAGAGAAATCTTACCTCTATTAAGGTCATGTTTTCTGCTATCTTTGCATTGGAAAGAAAAGTATCTCTAAGACATATCATTAGGCATATCCAAGTTAAATTATCCTTGGAGTATCTTTTCTTTATTCACACCATTGTTATCTTCCTTTAGTGTGCAGAATTTCATTCATTGACTCTACCAGCAAGATGTAAAATCAGAGCACAGCAATCACTGCAAAGTAGGAGACCGATTTTCTAGCCCTTGTGTTTCTGGAACACCAGGAGGAAAGGGAAAATGCCTTTGGTTGGGGGGGGGGTTTGACTTTCCCTCCATTCTCCATCCAGACATGTAACAAGTGCTTTTTAAACACCTTTTATAAGCCAGACTGTATTCTCCTCATTGGAGATTGGCCATTGCGACCCTCACTAGCCGGGGTGTGGATAGTTGATTGTCAGAAATATAAGTATGTAGTGAGATCAGAGCAAGCAGCTTTGCCAGGGGCGGCTAGACAATTCCTTATGAAAGAAGCAGAAATTCTCCAGGGCTTGGTAACTGCCAGGAATCCTGGGAGATCAGAGACCCCAGTTGGATGCAGTCAGGCCGCAATGTGGGTGACGGGCAGGGATGGGGAGGGACCCTCTGGGAAGGTTGAAGACATCAGAAAGCGCTGTGAGAGAACACAGAAGCTGTAGAGTTAGTGGCTTTGTAAGCAGGGGTGGAAAGAAAGAAATGCAGCTGTTTCTGTGCCACTATCAACTCAGAGGCCCTTTACCTGGTGTTAGAATGTTAAGGTTCCCAATTATTTATTTATTTAATACTTTTATTGGTGCATTGTAATTATACATCATAATGGGGTATAGAATGACAGGAATCTACATGTTCTTGTTGTCCAAGAACAGAATGTCTACTCAGCCAAGTTTCCTTCTGCCTTTTTTTTTTATTGTTGTTGTTCATGTTCCCCATGGAAATACAACCTGGTGATGGGCATCGTGGCCAGAGCGATTGGAGGGAGGCAGCTCCGGAGAAATGACACGTGGTCACAGCATCACCTGACATTAGCGAAGACACGTGGGTGCCGAGGGACTGACCGTACTGGGTATATCTACATATTTCATCTGAGTCACGCCTTTCACTCAAAAAATGGTTTAAATTTCCTTTTAAATCATGTCCCCGCGCTTCAGGACCATTGCCATCAGACAGTTGGAACAGAAGTTGTCGAACATGCTTTAAGCGAAATGAGTATACATTATTTGAAAACATCATTCATTTTTAGAACCTGCAGCATTTCACCAAAATGAACATTAGAGATCATTTCACAGCAAATCTGCTACAAGTTTAAAAAAAAATAAAACATAAAAACACAAAACAAAACAAAAATAGAGTCTAATTTTCCTCTGCCTAGATAAATCTGAGCAGGGTGACTTTCAGATTTGTGTCCACCCTCCCGAATCTGGCTACCCCTTTAACCTCAACCACAGCTCAGCCGTGAGGCCGAGGGCCAGACCAGGCCTATCTCAAAGAGGCAATCAAGCTGCCTCGCGAAGAAAACAGAGGCAGCGAGGGCATGATGCCACGAAATAAATTAGAATGAACATCCCATTTTTATCTCAGTGGCAGTCAGCCCATCCCATTCTTTGCATGCTATTTTCATATGTTAACAGCAGTTTGAGACCTGAATAGGAGGAGAAGAAGAGTTCTTTAATGGAATGAGGGGGGAGGGATGGAGAGAGAGAGAGAGAGAAAGACACACCCTGACCCAGACCCAGTAAAACCCAGTTGTGTCTTTTGTAATCAAATATAGCTGGAAATTGACTCAAGAGTTTGCCCTTGGAATAATAGCAGGCCCCCTGCCGGTTCTGACCCTCTCTGCCTCTCTCTTCAACCTTGCCTGCAAGCCTGTTTTTTGAAGGCTTGAAATCCCCCTGGTTCTATCCCAGGGATCTGTTCAGTTGGGTCTATGGTACCCTGGCTGGGGTTTGGGTCTCTCCCTGGTGGCGAGGGAAGAGTCTCTCTGCTCAGTTCTTTCTCCTGACAGCTCAGGGGTCCTCCTGTTCACACCTCCCTCTCGTCTGGCAAATTATGTAGCATTGCGGGGAAGCATGATGCCTCATGATGGGCCAGGTGCCAAGCTCTGAGATCGTGTTAGAAAATGGCCAGTTTCAATGGCAGATTTTGTCCATTAAAACCTATTACTAGTTCCCTCCCAGAGCCCAGCTGGTTCCATTATGGAAAATTGGAGTGAAATGATGTCAGCTTTGTGCCATAAAAATGAATAGGAATCTTGCTTTTCATTATTTTAAATTGCAGATTGTTGCTCTGATATGTATTTATTTTTGTCATTTCTCTCTGGCCTCGGCTGAGGGTCTGACCCTTGAATAATGAATAAACAGAAAGACACATGTTGGCACTTGAGCCTTGCCTGTGTCACCCTGGTTTCCCCTTCCCATTTGTGACAAATTCGTGAAACGCAACACTCTTAAATGGGTTTATAATCTCGACTCTTTTAAACTGTCACTCAATCTCTGTCTTGGAAAAGAAGGCTATTGAAACTCGGGAGGAAATATTTCATAGAGACTTCCACACTGCGAACGTGTTTCCAGGCTTAGAGGCAAAGCCCTTTGGTAGCTGGAGAATTAAAACAAGAACTTGGAGTAATTGTTGCTTATTGAGATAAAGGAGGTTCATTTGGAAATGCCAAATGCACTTTAGCTACCTTAAAAATGATGACTTCTTTTGTTTGGGCATAATTGAGTTTTTTAGATGTTTCTTTTAGACCCAAGTTTTTTTTTTTTTTTTTAACAGGATGAATCTCCACGGTGGACGAAAGGGCAAAACTACAGCAAATAGAATGGTAATGGCTATGGGCACATTTTAAAGTCTCTTATTGTTAAAAAAGATTTCATATCTTGTTGGGCCAGCACTTAAGTAGCTACTGAGAATGTAAAGACTAAAAATAGAATAGTCCTAGAATTACTAGAGATATGAGAAGCAGCCGAATTACTGTAGAGATAAGAGAATTTATACCCCAGGGCAGCCTTGGTTTTTCAGGAGAATGTATAACTCACAGTGGCCTTCAAATCAGAGAACAACACAGAGACAAAAAAAAAAAAAAAAAAAAAAAAAAAAAAAAAAAAAAAAAAAAAAGACTGGCAAACAAATAATAGCTGTTTGAATTTTAAAAATGTAAATGCTATTGTTTTCAAAATAGAAAACGTCCCTGCACATATTTTCCTTCCAGTTAATTAATTAATTAATTAATTAATTTTTTGTGGGACTGGGGATTGAAGCCAGGGTATTCTATCTCTGAGCAAGAACCCCTGCCCCAGTCCCCTTTTTACATTTTTTTAAAAATTTTGAAACAGGGTCTCTCTAAATTGCTAAGGCTGGCCTTGAACCTACCATCCTCCTACCTCAGCCTCACAGATACTGGGAATTACAGGCATGTGCCACCATGCCCAGTGTCCAGTTTATTAATTTAAAAGTGGGTCTTGTAAATTACAAAAAGATGGAGACAACCTCTTCTAAGTCCCATTCTTTTAGTGAGTCTGAGTCCACTATTATCGGTAGCAGTCATAAGGAACACAGACATGCCGCCATCCGTACCTTCATCCCTGCGGGCAGCGCCCTGCAGCCTGGGCTTCAGAGTGAGGGAGAGCAATGGAGGGGAATGGGCATGATGTCTCATGGCCATATTTGAATGTGAAAAATGTCAAAAACCCCTTATTTCCTTCAAATCAAAAGCAAATCTTACCCCAAACTGTCTGCTGAAAAAGTGTTGGGCAATACCATCTTGGTAATTGTCAGAAGTCCCTGCCCCTAAATTCATGACTGTGTGAGAGAAACTCAGGCTTCCAAAAACCTACAACATTGAGAAAGGCTTCCAAAAAAATTAAGGTCTCCACTTGTCATCGTGCTAGGGGCAGTCTTTCTTTCTGTTTCTTTTTTTCCCCTAAGTGCAGAGTCCCTCCCATGGTCATTTTTCTACCATTGTGTGCACAGCTGGAGAGGGATCTTTGCTGAGACGAGGGTCCCTCGAGCCTCATGACTTAGACATGACTCAAGGTCACTTATCTCTGGGGTCCACCAGGAAGTCGAATAGCCATTCTCTTCCAAGTCTTGGGGAAGTTCCCCTCTCTCCAGTGGGTCAATAATGTCTTCCTTTCTAAGCTCTTTCCTCCAGTCTTTCTTTCTCTTTTGGGAATGTCTCCTGCTAATAGTTTTTAGAAATGCAATCTTGGCTTTCTCCCCTTCTCAAAAGGGGGATCTGAAACTGGACAGCTTTAAGGCATTTTCTTTTCTTTCTTTTTTATTTTTGTGGTGCTGGGGATTGATTACTCAGAGGTAGGGGAATTTTACCTCTGAGCTACATCCCCACCTCTATTTTTTATCTTATATTTGTAAACAAGGTTTTATTAAGATACTGAGGGTCTTTCTAAGTTGCCGAGGCTGGCCTTGAACCTGTGATCCTCCTGTCTCAGCCTCCCAAGTCCTGGGATTACAGGTGTGCACCACCACGCCCGGGAAGGCATTTACTTCAATCTGGGTTTAAGTTCTGATTCCATCTCTTACTAGCTTTGAGATTTTGGAAAAGTTAAGCTTTCTGGACCTGAGTTTTTTTTTAAAGTGCATAATTACAGTGCCATCATAAAGTTACTATGATGATTAAATGAGAAAATGTACATTTCTTAGCTCATTGCATACAGAAAACACTATAAGAGATTACCCATCAAGATGAAATTGTGGTGTACCCGTTCAATAGATCCTGTACTTCAGATCATCACTAGAGGAGTTCTCCCGGACAAATATTTCTGGAACCAGTTGGTGACCTGCATCAGGAGGAGCCAGTGTCAAGATGTAGCCTCTGGATAGAGAAATAAGGCCAAGAAATAAGGGACAAAGTTTCTCCCTGGGACTTATTCTTTTTTTTTTCTCGGTACTGGGAATTGAACCCAGGGGAATTCTACCTCTGAGCTACACCCCCAGCCCTATGTTTTATTCTTTATTTTGAAACAGGGTCTCACTAAGTTGTGGAGGGCCTCACTACGTAGTTGAGGCTGGCTGTGAACCTGCGATCCTCCTGTCTCAGCCTCTCAAGTACTGGGATTACAAGCATGTGCCACCACTCCGGGCTTCCCTGGGACTTATTCTGCAGTCAGAGTCCAGGTAGGACAAGCAATCGAGGGTAAATTCATGGTCCATCTTGTGGCTTTAAGCATGGATCTCACTCTTTCTCTTGAGTTACTGGGGATTGAACCCAGGAGTGTTCTACCTCTGAGCTATATCGCTAGCCATATTATATTTTTTATTTTGAAACAGGGCCGCAGTAAATTGCTGAGGCTGATCTTGAACTTGAGATCTTCCTGTCTAGCCTTCCAAGTACTGGGATTACAGGAGAACGCCACCATGCCTAGCTGGGAATTGATGTTTAACTACACCAGGATCAGAGCCCTGCACCTATACCCAATCTGTCTTCCAGCTTCAGTTCAACAGAATTTCCAAATTCAGGAAGAATTGTTTTTCAAACAAAGCTAAAACAACAATGCATACAGATATTTCTTTTTTTTTTTTTTTTTTGCGGTACCAGGGATTGAACGCAGGGGCGTTCTACCTCCGCGCTACACCCCCGGCCCTGTTTTTTTATGCTTTATTTTTGAAACCGGGTCTCATGAAGTTGCGGAGGGCCTCACTAAGTAGAGAGAGAGAAAGAGACAGGGAGAGAGAGAGAGAGAGAGAGAGAGAGGAGAGAGATCGCGCGCGCATGCACGCTAAGGTTGGCCGCGAACCCGGATCCTCCGGTCTCCGCCTCCCAAAGTACTGGGATTACAAGCGTGCGCCACCACGCCCGGCTTGCATACAGATATTTCTGAGAGACGTCTTTGGAGAAATAGTTGGTCTGAGTCCTGGGTCTTGGTAGAGGGATTTTTAATGGTTGTGGGAGGCAGAATATTGGTCACCCAACAGATGTGGGATATCAGGTCCTAATTCCTGGAACCTATAAATATTACGTGATTTTTAAAAAGTGTTTTTTTCCCAGATAGGATGAAGTTGGGAATTTTGAGATGGGGGTGCCTATCCTGGATAATCCTGCGGGTCATAAATGCCCTCAGAAGCATAATCATAAGAGAGAAGTAGAGGGAGATGCAACACACAGAGGAGAAGGTACTGTGAAGATGGGGCAGAGAGATGTTTGGAGATGCTGGTCTTAAAGACTGGGGTAGGCAGGCTTGGTAGCACAAGCCTGTAATCTCAGTACTAGGGAGGCTGAGACAGGAGAATCTCAGGTTTGAGGCCAGCCTCAGTAACTTAGTGAGGTCTCTCAACAATTTAGTGAGACCCTCTTCCAAAATTTTACTACTACTACTACTACTACTACTACTACTACTACTAAGCCAGGCGTGGTGGCGCACGCTTGTAATCCCACTACTTTGGGAGGCGGAGACCGGAGGATTCGGGTTGGCGGCCAGCCTCAGCTCTCTCTCTCTCTCTCTGTCTCCCCCTGTCTCTCTCTCTCTCTCTCTCTCTCTCTACCTAGTGAGGCCCTCCGCAACTTCGTGAGACCCGGTTTCAAAATAAAGTATAAAAAAACATAGGAATCCGGGCGTGGTGGCGCACGCTTGTAATCCCAGTTCTTTGGGAGGCGGAGACCGGAGGATCCCGGTTTGCGGCTAGCCTCAGCTCTCTTCCTCTCTTTCTCCTTCTCTCTCTCTCTCTCTCTCTCTCTCTCTCTACCTAGTGAGGCCCTCCGCAACTTCGTGG